>JAXQQM020073481.1:0-98371 GCA_034641835.2 Pinus albicaulis | reverse complement strand
TGTTGAAGCCTTGAAAATTGCTGCAATGGTGGTTCCAACTGGTTCAACTAGCTCCAGTTACCATTTCCATTTGGAATGGTGGTTCCAACTGGTTCAACTAGGTCCAGTTACCTTCTCTCAATCTCCAGTGGCTTTAAAATATGACTTTCATTTACCAATGGAAAAGAGACATCAGATCATTCTTCTTGCTGATCAGGTAAGAAAGTGATCCTTAAGCTGATTTAGGGCTCAGCCAATCCACTACTAAAGTTTGCCTCTTTGGGAAGAGGACTTAAAAGAATGTAGAAATTAATCTAAATGTAAACTTATTCTAAGATACAAGAAAAATGAACTATCTTAATCCTATCTCAATTAGGCAGATATAGATCTAACCCAACCAAGAGCAGGTATTTAAAATATTGAGATTGAAATATGTCTTGTTTATAATAAATATCAAGTTAATGAAATAGTTCAATTAACTAACATTATGGATAGCAAAACACATCCTATTGAGACCTTTTAACTGAAATAATCAATCAACAACACTCAGGAAGTAGTTCACAAAATGGTATTGATCATTTAATCATTAACTTGAATTATTAAACAATAATATGCGGAAGAAGTTCACAACATATCACTATTTATTCATCCAATATTAAAAGACAGATTTATGAGTAAATAGTTACTCAGAAATCAAAATTCAGCCCATAAGAGCAGAGATAAATAACAACATAAAATCGGAGCAAATTACCCATACCGACAAAAGTGCACAAATATGTAAGTCAATTGACACCATTCCTGTTATCATAAAATAAAACCAACATTTAAAATAATAGTATTCGAAATACCAATTTATTGAATCCAATTCTCCAGCTCCGGTCTCTAATAGTCCTTTACAATGCCTAAGTTTCTTCTTTCAAAAGCAGAGCTACAATAGTGCAAACTCTGTTCATTATACATAACTCAGGATGTAAAAGAAAAACCTCAATAATCCCCAGATCTGAGATTCCACTCCTCCCACCTACCACTCTAAATCCCTATTACAAAAGTGCTTTTAGAATTCCAGAATTGCAGAGGAGAGCAGCCCCTTTTACATTCTACAATCTGCTATTTATAATATTTGCAAAGGAATTCTTGAGAGGAAAGTTTGTTGAAGAGAAATCTGCCCAATCCAATTTAATTTTCTCAGAATTCCAATCTTTAATTGCTGGAGCATTCTCATTGATTGAGATCTTCTTTCCTTATCTCTTCTACTGTTTTCCTGCAAAAAGAAATCAAAATAAATTAAGATGCAATGAATAAAATCAAAATACCATTTCTGACATTAAAACAAACCCAATCAAATTTAATTTAAATAAATAATTGAAAATAAAATATAAGCTCTCTATTGATGCCTGGAATGGTTTAATTGGCCAAGGATATTATTGACGAATGAATCTGCAATTAGAAGAGGCTTGGACAAATGAAAATGCAGAAAATAAATCAGAAAATTGATTTTGTTTTATAAATTCGGAGCTTGATTTTATGCATGATTTTTGACCCAATTAATGACCAAATCTATTAGTGGAACCTCCTCAGAAATGTTCTCCTTGATTTTATCTTTCCAATGAGCTGTCCTGGGCCTCATTTGGCCAAGTAAAACTCATTCTATGAGCTTCCAAAGTTGATGAGTCAAATCTGGCATAAATCTGGAAATTCTGTTTCTGGGTTAAAAATCAGAATTTTAATTAAAAATCTAATCCTAAATTAGAATTATATTTATCTAATAATTAATTCTAAATTAATTATTAACTAATTAATATATACAATTAATTCTAATCAATTATCATCTAATTTAGAAATTAATTAAGTTACAAAATTAAATTAATATACAAATGATTTGAAAAAGTTAATTTAAATATAATTAATATTATAATTAAAATTATATTAAAATTATAATAAATATTGTAATTATAATATAAAAATATAAAAATTAATTTACAAACCATTGGAATCAATCCAAACCCAAAACCCATAAAACAAACCATTGAAATCAATCCAAACCCATTAATTCATCCATGTGAGATTATGGAGGGATATGGTGAGTGGAGTGTGAGGTGAGGGTGATGTGAGGGTGAGTGAGGGAGGCATAAGGGGTGAAAAACTTTGTATTAAAATATTTTAACACATCGTATTTGGCTTTATCGCATATCGCAAGAACTTTGGATCGGGGTTTTTCAAATGTTCATGCTATAAAAATTGCGATGGATCCGATATTGCGATATGCAATATAAAATTTTTATTTTTATTTTTTTATTTATTTTTTATAAAAAAATTTAATGCTTGAAGAGCTATTTCATAACGGGGAATGAAGGTCATCAGGTTTTTTAAGATGTGCATGTTATTAGAATTGCGATGGTTGCGATATGCGATGTAATTTTTTGTTATATATATATATATATATATATATATATATATATAATTTTATTTTAATTAAATTAATCATATTAATTTAATTAATAAAAAATTTAATATTAGATATCAATTTTTATTTTTGGTTTTATTTTAATGAAATTAGTTATGAAATTATCTAAACTACAGCCACTCCGAAAATAAATAAAAAGAATAAAAATAGAATTTTTAACCCAGACTAGATAAATAATGAGACTTCAAAGGAGTACCATTTTCAAACTAGTTGACCAAATGAGGCGTAACAAGCGTCAATGGGAAGCTTATAAAAAATCGATTTTAAAAAAGGAATCGAAACAAGAATCCAAAGAAAATGAAAAATTAACAAAAGCGTAGGATAATCAACTAAAATAAAAATCCTAAAAGGTGTTTAACCAAATTTTTTATAAAAAGGGTCCCCATTATTTGAAGTGAAGACATCAATAATGGGAGGTTATATTTTTACCACAACAATGGCGACACATGGGAGAAGAACCAGTTATCTCTGTTTAATATGAATGAGGTTTCCCCCAAAATTCAAGTAAAAATAATTAAAGAAGAGATAATTATGTTTGAAATGTTTGACTAGGTTCATTAGTCTAAATAAAAGCAAGAATCATCTAACTGTATTTTTTCTTAAAATTCCTCATAAATTAAAATATTTCAAAACTCTATATCAGTCCTTAATTAGTTGTAGAGATAAAGCAGGGGTCACTTTACAACTTAGCTTTTAAAATATACTCATTTGTCACAGGTAGAGCCATTGCTGCCAGCAAACATCTATAGTCTCGACAGGGTTACCTTTTAATCGCCAATGATTTAGAATCCCATCTCTTTAAGAATTACTAACCTAGAGATAAATCCATTTATATATGTTTCTTTTTTATTTTTATTTTATTTTTTATTATGAATCTTAAAAGCCATTGTCCTAGTTTGGTAGCCAGATAGTTGACAATGTCATTCACTGGTTATAATTGGACTGAACAAGCTGGCTTGTGATGAGACCCCTTGTTTTATAATTGTTTGCAATCATAAGCCATTACCCTGGTTTGTTTAGCAGTGTTGGTAATGTCAACCTATTTTTCCCCTATGATCATGGTAAGCAGGCTCATGATGAGACCTCTTATCTTTTAAGTTTAAATATATCTCTGGATTATACTCTAGAAAAATAAGACTCTTTGGGACAGGGAGAATCATTGACTCCTTAAGAGTTAAGAATGACAATTTCAGAGTTAAAAGGTGCTTTGCTGTAAAGTGTCTTTACTTGGTTAAAAATAAATTTTCTTGACTGATAATAAAACTTTGAAAGATCTTAATAAAATATTGAAATCTCAAAATGATTACAATTTTGATGAAAATAAATTTCTCCAGATTTTATGATACTTTGTCAACTTCTCTAAATTGGTAATCTCTTCCTTAAGTATGTCTACCTTTATAATAAGAAAATCAAACTTTACTAAGAGATTTAAGAAAAAGTTAATAGATGACTATTAACAATTTTTTCTCCGTGTATGCCAACCATATTTAGGTAACAAGAAAGTCTTCCATACAAATCATGGCAAAGTCACCAAAATCAAAACTGAAAACCAAAGGAAAAAGAATTCTTATGCTAAAATGAGAAAGAAATCAGCAAAAATAAAAATGAAGAAATTTTAAAAATGGAAAGGAAAATCCAAGTTTCGCAAGATAAACTCAAACAAGAATGTTTATACCAATGTCTCAACAATATGAAGAAAGAAAATAATCGTGTAATCAATCCTTCTTATGTCGAGATTTAGAAAAATCATACCTTGCAGGGTTGTAAGTGTTTTAGGCTTTTTAGATAGCAGTGACGATAAAATTCAGACACAATGAAATCTTTCTGTCTGATATCAATCTTCTTGTTTCAAAGCATCAACTTAATCATTTTGTAATGAAAGGAATGCTTAAAGAAAAAGCTAAAGGTTCTGAAACTTCCTGGTGTAACTATTTCAATGAGGATTATCGCTGCTTCTTGAAATTAAGCCAGGAAAAGAGTATGGACTTTGAAAATATGATCTGGCGGAGGATTGGAAGCTTTTATGAAGAGCTGCAAAACAGATTTATATATCAGAAAAACAAAACTGAAACTAAAGTAACGAAATGGGAATAAATGAAAGTGGGTACATGAATCTTACCATTGGATAATTGCTTTTGATCTTACCTGAAAGGTATCAGTTTCTCCAAACTAGCTAACTTCTTATTTTAATTAACATTAAAAACATGAAGAAGTCAAACTAACCAAAATCCTATAACCCAAAATCATTATTTATTTTATTTACACTAAAGCAAGCAGTAAAATGTAAAAATGGAATGCTTAGTGCTCAAGGGAATTGAAATTAAAAAAAATGCATCAGAAATTAGAATGCGAATTTGCAATAACGAATGTTTCTCAAAATATTATAAGTTTCATATAAACTCCATGATTTTATAAATTGTCCAGAATCAAGACCAAATCCAAAATAATAAAATTTAAATATGAAAATAGAGATGTCTTGAATTCCATATTTAATTATGGAATTATATATTTAAAACTGAAATCTATGAGAAATCGAAATGATTTAAACATATTCTGCAAATTGGTCATTATTTTCTTTCTTACCATAGTGGTTGCCTATGCTTGCTTTTAAAATAACACGTCGCCTTATCAAATGATTCGCATTGCATGTAGAGGCATGCGTTGGAGTTTATCGCATCGGCGATTGAAATAGTAAATTGTCGATATGAGATCATGCGAAAAAAAATATGTGCGATGAGATGTAGCGATCACACTATTGAAGAACTTTTATATTGCGAATCAAGGACAGTCATGCTGCAATTTGCAGATCGTACATCGCATCTCGTGATTTGTACTTTGCACATTGCACATTGCACATCACAAATTTGGAATAGTGGTATGGCCATGAATAAAAATGCGATAAAGCGATTGTGATATCGGCGTACTGGAGTATCAGAGAATAATCATGTTGGAAATTCCAATATCGGCGATGTGATGGATGACGTAGCTAATCGGCAATTGGCAAACTTTTTGGTACCCGATGTAACACAATTTGATTTTTGCGATGTCGATATGCGATGAATGACATGACTAATCGGCGATCACGATCGACAATCTTAAGCACATGATGTAACAATTCTCAATACGTCGATATGCGATGAAGAGTGGACCCGATAATTTTATGATGAAAATTTAGTAACATATCAGATCTCAGACATCAACCCTTTAAAATTATGCTCCTACTTTTATTGTGATTGGTTGGACGCGATATTTTATAAACTTGATTTGAATTTCATATCGAGTCTGGAATTATGTGGCCATTGCAATATCGGTAAAATCGTTTATCGAAGATCAGCGATTCATGATAATGGAAGTATATTCAACTGCAAACCTCTGATATTCGAAATGCGATATGACATATGAGCGAGGAAATACATCGGAGATCTTTTATGAACAATTTGTTATCAAAAATGCTAAAAGCTACTTCCAATGAAATATTTCGCTACAAATGGTTGTGAAGTGGATGATGTGATATCGGAATGAAATTATTGACGAAGACAAGTGGGATGGTAGTATTGCAAACATTTTCACTGAAGTATCAACAATATGAAAATCAATTTGAATCCTATGATATTGCTTGAAATTTCAATTGGGTTTTTTTATGGTTGAAAACAAAGTTAAAAATGTTCAAATTCTAATGAATCTCAAAGTAAAATTTCCCTGAACCTGTTGCAAATTTGAAATGGGTTTGCTACTTACTTCAAGTTTTGAAAACAAATGAAAACCTGTAAATAAAACAAAACAAAAATAAAAAATGAACTAAGAAAAAGAGAAACTAATAATAGATGAGAATGAACTTGTGAATGCGTACCTGGAAGGAAATTCTCTGTAGTTTTTTACCTCATGAATCTTCAAATTTTTCCTTCGATTTATCAAAATTTTGTCTTTGTTCAAAATCATCTCATCATTTACTCTAAATCGGAGTGAGAAATTAGCCTAAATAAAATCTTCTTTTTCATGTTCAGGAAATATAAAACTTACCAGAAATAAATATGAAAATAGTCTTCCCTTTTGAATTGAAACAACAATTTATTACCTCTGCTCATTCCGAATTAACTTGAGAAAAAATTGTATTGTTATAGTGATTGTTCAATAATGACTTTAGTAAATAAATATGATGCGTATTACAACATCAGATAATAAACTAAAGGTCTGAATGGGATAAAGCCACTAATTGTGGAAAAATGTCAAAACAGATTTGAATGTGTGCACACAGCAAAATGGACATCCTAAAGGTCAGCTTAGCAAATTTCGAGGAAGATAATATGAAATTCATACGATTACCACGAAAGGTTAGACTGAATAATAATGATTGAGTCAGAATTAAGCTTATCATAGACAGTCATACATTTCATGGGATAATGCGATCATGAAGCTTTTATATTCTCAAAACCTTTATCGTATAAATTTCAAAAGAAAATCTTAGAAGGAAATCCTGAAATTAAGAAAAGTGGCTTTGAGGCGATTGATGCCAAGTGCAAACTTAATTGAATTTAATCAAGACATTATTCAAAATAGACAGAGTAGAGGTATTGTTGTAAGAAATTTAAAAAGGAAAGCAAGAATTAAAATTTTCTGATTGGGAGAAAATGTTTTCACTGAACATGTATGAAAATGGCTGATTGCTTTGTTTTATTTTTAATCTATAGAACTGTTGAAAATAAATTAACTACATTAACTCTACTCCTATTCTAACCATATACTTGAAAAATGACTAGGTATAGTCATATTTCCAGTGTAACCATTTTCTCATTTTAATCCCCGCATGTATGTACAATTCAAATGTTAGTAATAAAAATACAAATCTAATTGAACTAAGAAAATTAAACCTGAAATCAGAATGTACAACTATTGTTAGAAGCTTATCTAAAATCTCTTTCTCATGAAATTTTCTTTCCAATTGAATACCAATTGGATCATAGAAATCTGGATGGATTTCTATTAATAATTGGGAAATGTTCAAAAGAGGAGATGAAAGGCCAGATTGTGGATATGAGCTTTTAGATTCAAAGGCCTGGAAGAAACTGTTAGTGTTATGTATAAATGTTAAGCTATCGACAATATTCCATGAAGGAAAAATTTCCAAATATTTTTCAAATGAATTAATGAAAAATAGATGGAAATCTTTCAAATGAAATGAAAAATTATTAATTAAATTGGATTGCTGGCAAACTTCTAAAAATACATTCTCTTGTTGATATTTCCTTTAAGAAGATAGAAGCTTTTGATAAACATTAGCATTGATTGAAATTGAAATTCAAATAGCTTTTGATGCTTTTGATTATAATATAAAACTTCAATTTTCCAACAGGGCAATGTATCAATTAAATGTTTGATAATAAAGTGTTCAATATGCCAGCGTAATGTATCAAAAATCTGAAAAACAAAATCTGAAAATAAATCTG
Organism: Pinus albicaulis; assembly: GCA_034641835.2. Taxonomy (NCBI): domain Eukaryota; kingdom Viridiplantae; phylum Streptophyta; class Pinopsida; order Pinales; family Pinaceae; genus Pinus; species Pinus albicaulis. Next base: position 90,484 of record JAXQQM020073481.1, on the reverse strand, counting down.
ATTTAATACAAAATAAGTGAGGAAACAAAAATAAAATGAAATCACTATTTGTACAACTAATGTTACAGCACAATCAGGATCGTTTTGAAATAATTTCTTTTTCACAAGGATTGGCCAGAATTATGGAATTTGAGTAATTTCAAATTCCAACTTGTGAATTAGAAAGAGATTTATGATTATGAACAGAAATAAAAGCTTGATCATGATATGAATCATAAATTGGAATATTTTCTCGAATAGTGAAATCATGAAGATGATTATCTGCTTTCGAGTGAGGATTAGTTGGAATCATTTCTAAATTGAAATGTTCCTCATTCTTAGATGTTATTTGAATTTTCTCATGAGGACTCTCTTTAGAAGAATAGAAATCAACATCCTCAATGTCAGAATAATTATCATAAATGACTTCACAAGATTCTCTAAAATTCCCTTCAATCTTATCCAATATATCCAAACATGGAGGAACAAGAATTTCATGTTCATTAATGGCAAAAGAATGATCATTAATTGCTTCTCTATCTTGATAAAAAATTAATGGTAATTCATTTAGATCAGCCTCTGTATTTTCTGAAATATCATTAACACCAAGAAGGGAAAAATTACCATCATTAAAAATACCAGGATAAAGGGAAAAATGTGAATCTGAAATAATGCATTTAAAAATGTTTCTGTTTGAGAATTCTTGTACATTATGCTCATTGTAAGTTTCAGATTCTAAATCATTCCTTTGCATACTCATGCTTTTTTGAATAAGATTGCTTTGCTTCTCTGATTTCAACATTTTCTCATCATGAAAAGATTCAGAAATTTGTACAGCAGTTTGCATGCTATTATTTACTTTGATTGTTGCTTGCACTTGCTGATTTGCAATCTGATTTTCTGAATTTAATGCAGAGAAACTTTCAGATTCCAATGCAGGTCTTTCTCCAAAATTGTTGTTGTTGTCTTCTTGCATTTGATTAGAAATATTTTCCAAGCTTTGTGAAACCTCTTCATCATAATTTATTTGCACATCCAAATTGGAATTCTCATTTATGTTAGAAGGGGATGGAACAAAGCTTGAACTAATTTCATATGGATCGGGACTAGGGGGAAGAGAATAATTATGTTCAAACCAATCTAGTGATTCTTCTTTCATAGGTTCATCTTTGACATTAAATTTTAAACAATTCAAATGAAATCGAATATTAAAATCTCTAACAGATTCATTTTCTTTTCGTAGATATTCAATTTCATCATATATCTGATCATAATTATAGTTGTCAAATATACAAATGAAAATTGTAACAAATTGATCCTAGCTGTGAATTGAGGCAACCGGAAGAGTTCTACACCAGTTTCTGGCTTTTGCCGCAAATGTGAGAGTAAAAATTCTGCATAAAATGCCTTCATCAATTCCTTGAAAATCATAATTTGAAACATTTTGAATAAATTGAAGGACATGATTAAAAGCAGAAGAATTTCTCTCACCATTAAACTTTACCTGAGACAAGAGTCTTACCACTTTGGGTGGAGTATTGGAAGATGCACGTCCATGGATACAACTCCAAATTGGAAGTTTAAGAGGAGCCATCGTGATTGAATAAAAAGTTAGAATTGAAAAGACTCCAACAGACAACAAGTTTCAGGCCCTCCTTCTAGCGCCAAAATGTTGAAGCCTTGAAAATCACTGCAACAACATGGGGGATGACCACCCGGTCCGGACCTTAAAGCAGCTCCTTTTCCATTTGGAATGGTGGTTTCAACTGGTTCAACTAGGTCCAGTTACCTTCTCTCACTCTCCAATGGCTTTAAAATATGACTTTCATTTACCAATGGAAAAGAGACATCAGATCATTCTTCTTGCTGAACAGGTAAGAAAGTGATCCTTAAGCTGATTTAGGGCTCAGCCAATCCACTACTAAAGTTTTCTTCTTTGGGAAGAGGACTTAAAAGAATGTAGAAATTAATCTAAATGCAAACTTATTCTAAGATACAAGCAAAATGAACTATCTTAATCCTATCTCAATTAGGTAGATATAGATCTAACCCAACCAAGAGCAGGTATTTAAAATATTGAGATTGAAATATGTCTTGTTTATAATAAATATCAAGTTAATGAAATAGTTCAATTAACTGACATTATGGATAACAAAACACATCCTATTGAGACCTTTTAACTGAAATAATCAATCAACAACACTCAGAAAGTAGTTCACAAAATGGTATTGATCATTTAATCAGTAACTTGAATTATTAAACAATAATATGCGGAAGAAGTTCACAACATATCACTATTTATTCATCCAATATTAAAAGACATATTTATGAGTAAATAGTTACTCAGAAATCAGAATTCAACCCATAAGAGCAGAGATAAATAACAACATAAAATAGAAGCAAATTACCCATACCGACAAAAGTGCACAAATATGTAAGTAAATTGACACCATTCATGTTATCATAAAATAAAACCAGCATTTAAAATAATAGCATTCGAAATACCAATTTATTGAATCCATTTCTCCAGCTCCGGTCTCTAATAGTCCTTTACAATGCCTAAGTTTCTGTTTTTAAAAGCAGAGCAACAATAGTGCAAACTCTGTTCATTATACATAACTCAAGATGTAAAAGAAAAACCTCAATAATCCCCAGATCTGAGATTCCACTCCTCCCACCTACAACTCTAAATCCCTATTACAAAAGTGCTTTTAGAATTCCAGAATTGCAGAAGAGAGCAGCTACTTATTACATTCTGCAATCTGTTATTTACAATATTTGCACATGAATTCTTGAGAGGAAAGTTTTTTGAGGAGAAATCTGTCCAATCCCATTTTATTTGCTAAAAAATCTCAATCTTTTAATTTTTGGAGCATTCTCATTAATTAAGATCTTTTCTTCATATCTCTTCTACTGTTTTCCTGCAAAAAGAAATCAAAATAAATTAAGATGCAACGAATAAAATCAAAATACCATTTCTGGCATTAAAACAAACCCAATCAAATTTAATTTAAATAAATAATTGAAAATAAAATATAAGCTCTCTATTGATGCCTGGGATGGTTTAATTGGCCAAGGATATTATTGACAAATGAATCTGCAATTAGAAGAGGCTTGGACAAATGAAAATGCAGAAAATAAATCAGAAAATTGATTTTGTTTTAGAAATTCGAAGCTTGATTTTCTGCATGATTTTTGACCCAATTAATGACCAAATCTATTAGTGGAACCTTCTCAGAAATGTTCTCCTTGATTTGATCTTTCCAATGAGCTGTCCTGGGCCTCATTTGGCCAAGTAAAACTCATTCTATGAGCTTCCAAAGTTGATAAGTCAAATCTGGCATAAATCTGGAAATTCTGTTACTGGGTTAAAAATCAAAATTTTAATTAAAAATCTAATCCTAAATTAGAATTATATTTATCTAATAATTAATTCTAAATTAATTATTAACTAACTAATATATACAATTAATTCTAATCAATTATCATCTAATTTAGAAATTAATTAAGTTACAAAATTAAATTAATATACAAATGATTTGAAAAAGTTAATTTAAATATAATTAATATTATAATTCAAATTATATTAAAATTATAATAAATATTATAATTATAATATAATTATTATAATATAAAAAATATAAAAATTAATTTACAAACCATTGGAATCAATCCAAACCCAAAACCCATAAAACAAACCATTGAAATCAATCCAAACCCATTAATTCATCCACGTGAGATTATGGAGGGATATGGTGAGTGGAGTGTGAGGTGAGGGTGACGTGAGGGTGAGTGAGGTGGAGGTGGGGGAGGCATAAGGGGTGAAAAACTTTGTATTAAAATCTTTTAACACATCGTATTTGGCCTTATCGCATATCGAAAGAACTTTGGATCGGGGTTTTTCAAATGTGCATGTTATAAAAATTGCGATGGATCTGATATTGCGATATGCAATATAAAATTTTTGTTTTTGTTTTTTTATTTATTTTTTATAAAAAAAGTTAATGCTTGAAGAGTCATCGCATATCGGGGAATGAAGTTCATTGGGTTTTTTAAGATGTGCATGTTATTAGAATTGCGATGGTTGCGATATGCGATGTAATTTTTTGTTTTTATTTGTATATATATATTTTATATATTAAATTTTATTTTAATTAAATTAATCATATTAATTTAATTAATTCAAAATTTAATATTAAATATCGATTTTTATTTTTGGTTTTATTTTAATGAAATTAGTTATGAAATTATCTAAAATACAGCCACTCCGAAAATAAATAAATAAAATAAAAATAGAATTTTTAACCCAGACTAGATAAATAATGGGACTTCAAAGGAGTACCATTTTCAAACTAGTTGACCAAATGAGGCGTAGCAAGCGTCAATGGGAAGCTTATAAAAAATCGATTTTAACAAAGGAATCGAAAAAAGAATCCAAAGAAAATGAAAAATTAACAAAAGCGTAGGATAATAAACTAAAATAAAAATCCTAAAAGGTGTTTAGCCAAATTTTTTATAAAAAAAGTCCCCATTATTTGAAGTGAAGACATCAATAATGGGGGGTTGTGTTTTTACCACAACACACATCATCAACATAAAATTATTAAATTTTGAGGAGTTTTGGGTAAAGTTTTGAAATTTTTGTGATTTTTGCAAACCTCGAATAGTCTTGTGACATACACCACCACCATTGGATGAAAAAGGATAAATACATCTTAGTAAACCACTTTTCTATCCTTGGTTTGCAAAAAAAGCAGGTCAAAATGTAAAAAAGGTAGAAAAAAATCATATTTCTACCTCATTTTTTGCCCTAGTGCTGCGCGATGTGTTAGCCACCTATAAAAATTTGTTGTACCAAAAGGTGGCTAAATCATTTTCTGAAGTCTTCAAGGAACAGATTGTATTGCTAAAAAGTGTTGGCTCTTGAAGACTCTCAAAAGGCCTCATGCCTCTGTCCAAATCTTCACTGTTGTTCCTATCTTAAAACTCTGAAATTAGGCTAATTTCATTGAGGAAATGCTGCTGCAAACACCATTTTTCCCCTCTCCCCTCTTCCAAAACTAACCTCATCTTTCCTCCATTTTCCCATGAAAATCCCTCATTTTCATGTTTTTCCCCATCTCCCCTTCATCAAAATCCCTTTGATAAGGTTTAAAGACCCTTTATTAACCTTATCGAAACCCTCAAACTCCTTTGAAAATAATTGAAAAATCTATGAAAACCATATTTTTATAGATTATAGACTTAAGCCCCCTTGGGCTAAGTCTTTAACCCTCCCCCTCCATGTGTCTTGGTGCTAGAACCAAGCGCTAACCTTCCAAGCGTTGATTTTGATTAGCCCTTCCTCCATAATCCCCAGTCATATGATTTTCCATATAACCCATGGCCCCGCAGACGCACGCCTAACCATATTATATATATATCCTGCCCCCGAAAATATTAAAACTTTGTATTACATTGAAACTTTGGGTTTTTCGTATATCCTAAAGTTCACCGCTAGTGCAAAATTCTAAGTCACTCTCCGCTGTCGATCTGATCTACAAATCGACGGCGTGCAATCCATCTCCCCAGTGGTCCCCGCTAGCCACTCGCCAATTGCAAAACCACACGGTATCCATCGCACTTCTTGTGAGAGCGGGGCGGATTTTCTTATTTTGCAGCGATTCCATACACCGTTTGACGCATGGCCTGAAAACTATTCGCAAAACCGCCATTCATCACATGTTAAAGATCGAATGTGGACCCGACGTGATATTGACGTCCACCGTCCGATCTGAGGCCACTCATTGGACGGTGATCGCTCACCAAAGAAGTCTGACAGTTAACTAGGATACGGTGCGGTCATTAAAGCATCTTCGTCGTCGATTTGATCTGCAGATCGACGGCCCATGATTCATCACCCTGATTCCCCTGCTTTGACTTTTCGCCTCCGCTCTCGACCGTCGATCTCTGCGCGATCGACGGCTCCAATTCTAATTTCCTTTTTCGCTCCCCTCTGACCTCCTCTAATCAATCTCAACCGTTGGATGATGCCATCCAACGGCCACACTCTCTCTACGCGCCTTCTGAAGCAGTTAACCTATACATGCAGGATTTCCTAATGGTTTTTGTATTTTTGCAGGGTTCAAATGATTTTTTCCACTGTGTCCAAGGAAAATTCGAAAGCAGAGGGTGACGATCCTCCTGCCTTTGATTCATCAAAGAAAATCTTTCGCAGGGTTTTAAAATTCACATTTCATCGGTGTTTTCATGAGGCATTGATGCCATATCACCCCTACGCAGCACTGAACACCGACAAAACATAGCAAGTCAATCACAAATCAAAGGATATCAGTGCCGAACACAAAACGCACCTACATGGAAGTTTGAAGACGGTTTAATGAGGATTACGGCCAAAAAATGATTATTAAAAGCCTAATCCTCCCAACTAAACATAGTTTGAAGAAAATCATGAGTGTTTTCTCGTGTAGAGTGTTAGGTCCCCATATTACTAGTATAGTCCCTTATTGTTGTTAGTGTAACCCCCTTATTGTTATTATTGTACCCTTGTAACCCCCATTTTATTATTATTGTGCCCTTAAATTATTATTGTTAGGTCGGCCAGGATTACATTGTGGCCCACTAGGATTACATTATGGCCCCATGGACTCCTATATATAGAAAGGAGGTTTTGTAAATTGTATCATCCAAGAATTGTTCATTTATGTAATGCATTGGAGGTTGCCCCCTCGAAGTGGCTTATTTCTAAGGCGTTGATATCTCTTTTCTTCTATTTTTGTGGTGTCAACCTTGTAGGTTGTGGAAATCCATGCGTAGCCACACTCTTCTTTATAGAATTGAGTGGTAGGCTTCCTTGTTGCCATAATTTTACATTCAACTTTTCTTGCCAACCTGAATGCCTTATCCAATGAATCAGGTTCCAAAACACGAACTTAATGTTGGATGTTATCCTTTAGAGTACCTATGAAGAGATCAATCATGTGTTCCTCTGGAATATCAGTTACCCTTATATTCAATTTTTGGAAGTCCTCAATGTGTCGCCCCACTAAACCCTTTTGTTTGAGATTTATCAATTGGCTAAAGAAGGTGTTGCTCTTTGTATCCTCATAATGTGCTATCATTTCCTCCGTAAAAATTGACCAAGTGACAATTTTTTACGGGAGCAAAGCCATCGATACCATACAAATGTATTTTGTTCTAAATGCAAAGTTGCAATGCGTACCTTTTGTGTGTTTTGCACATTATGGAGATCAAAATATTGCTCCATCTGTAGTATCCATGTTACAGGATCCTTTCCATCAAACTTCCTCATATCCATTTTTGGAATATGGTGGTTCTTCCCGCCAACATTAGAGTTTATTAAATCACGATTAACATTTATTTTGTTCTCATCATGAGGTTCTTCTACTGAATTTTCACCATTAGGAAACCTTTCTTGTATCAAATTTGTCAAATCTTCGATGTTTGATTTTAGATCATCCATGCCGCCCATGTCGCCTTCCGTGCCTTTCTTCAAACCGTCCATCTTCCATTACTTTTCAAAAACTTCTTCAAAAAATACTAGCACAAATTTTCTAAGGAAGGGTTTGAAAATGGAATTCATCAACCCTTGAAATGTAGAAGGTGCATTGGTAAGGTCAAAAGGCATGACCAAAAATTCATAATGACCCTCATGAGTTCGAAATGTTGTTTTCAGAATATCTTCAGTCTTCATTCTAATTTGATGATATCCCGAACGAAGATCCAACTTGGTAAAATAAATTTCTCCATGTAATTCATCCAATAATTCATCAATCACAGGAATGGGAAATTTATCTTTAATGGTGAGTTTATTAAGCTCCCTATAATCCGGACACATTCGCCATGATCCATCCTTCTTGTGTACCAATACTACAGGAGCAGAGAAAGAACTTTGACTAGGTTGAATTATACCCGCCTCTAACATTTCCGCAATCATACGTTCAATTTCGCTCTTTTGGAAGTAAGGATATCTATAAGGCCTAATGTTTGGAGGAACACTTCCTGGAATCAAATGAATAGCATGATCATGATCACTAATAGGTGGGAGTCCTTTGGGAGTTTCAAGCACCTTGGAATGATTTTCCAAGACTTGTTGGAGATCCGTTGGTAAATGGGGATGAATGGAAGAAGGACAAAGATGTATGGACACTCATTCAAAAGTTGCAGCAAGATCCTAGTACATCCGATACATTTAGTTGGAAAAATGATTCCTTATGGTACAAAGATCGCTTATATCTTTGTAAGAATTCCCAACTAAAACAAAAGATTCTTCTGGAATTGCACACTTCTCCTTTAGGAGGACACTCGTGATTTTTAAAAACTTACCAAAGGGTGAAGAAAGAATTTTTTTGGGATGGCCTTAAATCTGATATTCAAAAGTTTGTGATGGAATGTTTGGTTTGCCAGTAGAATAAAGTTGAGACAATTAAGACCCCGGGACTTCTAAAACCTTTATCCATTCCAAGTCAATGTTGGGAGGAGATTTCAATGGATTTTATCACAGGTTTACTTAAGTCCGAAGGAAATAATGTCATCATGGTAGTAGTTGATAGACTTACCAAGTATGCACATTTTTGTGCATTATCTCATCCATTTAAAGCAAGTACAGTTGCTACTACATTTATGGACAGAATTCAAAAGCTACATGGAAGCCCAAGGGTTATTGTGAGCGACAGAGATCCCATTTTTACTGGAAATTTTTGGACGGAGTTATTTTCTTGTTCGGGTACTCAATTAGCTCATAGCTCATCTTATCATCCTCAATCTGATGGTCAAACTGAGATAGTAAATAAATGTTTGGAAGGATATCTTCGTTGTTTTGTATCTGATAAAAAAACACAATGGTTCAAGTGGTTACCTCTCGCTGAATGGTGGTATAACACTTCCTTCCATACTGCAGCAAAAATGACCCCATTTATGGCACTTTATGGATATCATCCACCATTGATCACATCATCTTTAAGGGAAAATTCGAAGGTTCAAGCAGTGGAAGATCACATCGAGCATCAGCAAGAAGTTCTCCAACTCTTAAAGGATAACCCGAATTTGGCACAAAATCGAATGAAACAACAGGCAGATCAACATCGTAGCGAGAGAAGTTTTGATGTAGGAGATTGGGTATTTTTACGGCTACAACCATACAAACAAATGTCCCTCAAGCAAGCTAAGAAGGATAATAAATTATCGCCAAAGTACTATGGTCTTTACAAGGTGTTGCAAAAGATTGGTACTATGGCATACAAATTGGAGCTTCCTGCTTCTTCGCGAGTACATCCAGTTTTCCATGTTTCTTGCTTAAAGAAGGTTATAGGTGAAAATCTTCCAGTTCAAACAATATTGCCAGAACTTGATGAGGAAGGAAAAATCATATTGGAACCGGAAGCGGTCACGGAAACAAGAACTCGACAACTACGGAATCGATCAATTTCAAAATATCTCATCAAGTGGAAGAACTTACCCACTGAAGATTCTACATGGGAGGATGAGAATTTTATACAAAAGCACCCAGAGCTACTCAAGCGTTGAGGACAACACTTTTTTTAAAGGAGAGGGGCATGTTAGGTCCCTATATTACTAGTATAGTCCCTTATTATTGTTAGTGTAACCCCCTTATTGTTATTATTGTACCCTTGTAACCCCCATTTTGTTATTATTGTGCCCTTAAATTATTATTGTTAGGTCGGCTAGGATTACATTGTGGCCCACTAGGATTACATTATGGCCCTATGGACTCCTATATATAGAAAGGAGGTTTTGTAAATTGTATCATCCAAGAATTTTTCATTTATGTAATGTATTGGAGGTTGCCCCCTCGAAGTGGCTTATTTCTAAGGTGTTGATATCTCTTTTCTTCTATTTTTGGAGCCGGTTACACAACACAGGAGCCTACGCTGCCACATCAGGGGCTAATTGAATCCCCTAGCTACCACAGAGCCACCTACAACCTCAAATCAATCAAAAGAAGGCCGAAGTTATTACCAGACCAGCAGATATTTTGCATCAATACAACTGAATAGTTAATTCAACCAAAGGAACTTATTGTAGACGGTCAGCAGAAGTTATTGCAAGGATAACGAGGAGCCTTGAAGTCAACAAATTCTTTCCAGCAAGCCTAATAGTTAATGTAAACCAATTAATACAGGGGAAATACCAAAAATCTTCTCTATTAAGCCCCTCAAAGGCCGAGAGACAATGCACTGTATTAATTGAACTTAGAAGATATTTTATCTCATTCCACCTCCTCATTTTTTCTATAAATACTATAGAAAAGATGAGAAAGTTGTTGGTTGGTTGATCACTAGTTGTAATATTGAAACTCTTTGAAATAATATATAGTCTGTTGAAGTTGAAGAACAAATTGAAGTCTTGGAAGCCTTGATGATGTTGTTGCATGCTTGTTCCTGAGAAGGCTCTATCATTGGATCCATGAGCTTGGCTGTTGGTGAAGTATTCTGAACTGTTTAATGTTTTCTCCTGTTTTCATTCTGTTCCATAATTTCTTACTACAATAGGTTGAAAGTTTTAGGCTAAGAAATGACTCCTGGAAGCACCTTAGACCTGTTCATCCTTCACTGTTTCATGTTTTCTTCTGCTGAGGTATTTTAGAGTCTTTAATCTCTCTCTTTAGTCCTCATGCTTTTTTATTTCCTTAATAGTTCGAACAGTTGGTTTCAGCATGATTTATGGTTTTCCCTGCTTGTCTGTTGCCACTTAAAGGCTGTTATTGAAGTCTCCCTTTGAAGTATTTCTGTTTATAGTGAGCCAAAGAGGTATGTTCTGATCTTTCCCTTTGTCCTTGCTTAAACAGTTGTCTTAAAGGTCTTTTATAGTTGTAATCATAGATGTGTTAGGTGTTCCCTCTTATATGACTACAATTATCAGTGAATCTTTTATGTTTTCTAAGTCATTTGAAATAAAATCTTTGAGGAAATAGGGTGTTCCCCGAATCTTAGATTTCATTTTAAAATTTGTTTTGAAATCATTATTTGCTTAAAGGTATGATTTGTAGAATTTATGGTTAGCCCTATCTACCAAATAGCTCTTTATTGTTCAAGTTGTGCTTTCAAATTCCCTTTGTTTGAGAATCAAATCTCTCCTTCCAAATCATTTATGTCCATCTCATTCCAAAACCAAAGGATCCTGTGGCCAAGTTAGATTTGCCCTCTAATATCCCATATCCATTTATGATTATGTTATGACCTTTTCTTGACTCCACTGCTCAATGAACCAGATGTTTCTCCATTCTATATATCTTTCCTAGACCTTTCATGTTCTGCTTTATTAATTCAACCAACCAAACAAACAAACACCTGCACTTAATAACTAGTCTAAAACCAATACTCAAAGCACACAAGATAAACCTTTGAAAACAAACATTTGAGAGATCCCTCTCTGAGAATAGGAGGACTAGATCCTGGAACTCTAAATATTGGTTCTAATGTTTCCTTGTCTTTTGATTTGCCAAACTATCAAAACACGGGACACCAACACGCTGAGCAGTCTTGGGATAATCAATTTTTGACAGGTCAAATCAATTCCATTCTGCAAACTAAGGCATATTTGGAAATTAGACAGGATAATATTTCCAGCGAGCTATCCTGGACCCAATTTTGACACTGAGAAGGCGCCCAAAATCAGGCTAAAACATGGATGGAAAGTTTGACAAAGGGATGGTGCGTTTGACAGTTGACTGGTTTTTCTGAGTTTCTTTGCAAATTTGACTTTTTATCTTGGGGAATCATTTTTTTACCTATGTAAATCAATGATGTAAATGTAAATATAATGTTTTAACTATTACCTAGGGTAAATAAATTAGGTTAAATCTCATGATGAGGTGTAATGAATCAGTTTGCAAAAAGTTAGGGTTGAGTCACTTAGACCTCCCTACACTTAAGCTTTCGGCTCAGTCTTTGTTGGAATTGCTCCTCCTCTCATTGATTCAACCCCTAAGGATGGGAGGAGTTGTTTTGAGGTCTATATCATGTACTTTTTTACTCATTTCACTGTTTGGAATCATTTGGATGCTATTGTATTGATCAAGTAATCAGTTTGGCCTAAAACTAATGAAGAATTGTAGTTATTTCCTTGGGATTCATGTGGTATGAATGTTTGGCATTGTTTTTTTTGTCTGTGTCATTCGTATGAATTTTTTGTAAGCTCATAAACATTTCATGTCTATTATATGATAAATTTCAAGTTGATAGGCAGAATACATGTTTTTCATGCTCTGTTTTGGGAAATTTGTCATAATTTGTCCATTTTTTTTCAGATTAGGAAGAATACATCTCCTATGCTCTTCTTATCTCCTCATCAGTCTTAAAACATCTCACCAAATCACCTTAAAGTGCTAAGCCTTCCACCTACCTTTCCACATTGAAAGGACTGCAATTCCATCCAATTTTCCCTAACCTAGTCCCCTTGACCTAATCCTCATCCAGAGAACCCAACTCTAATCAAAACAAATCAAACCCTTCTGCTTTTCATATCGAGCCTAAAAAAATTCATCTAGCCCTCTTGGCTATGATTTTTGTTGAGAGATCCCTCTCCGACTTGGTAGGGCTAGATACCAGGTTAAAAGGTTGGTTTGTGGTTACGTCTGTTGGGATCTTTTCTTCAGCCTTAGAGATCTGGCGGAGTGATAACATTCTCTACACAACATATAGATGATTTGTAGAAGACTAAACAATAGATAATTAACTAGTAGATCCTCTAACATTTATCTTACTAATACTTTTCTAGTTGTTGCAACACATAAACCAGATGAATAAAACAATAAGAGAAACACACCATACATTTGATAGTCCTTGAAACACAAAATCCTCCAGCATGAAGTACAGAAATGAGTTGTCTTTATTACGAAAAATCTTCAGGTTGAAAAAAATCTAACCCTGAAATGGTATTACAAATGATATTTATAGATGGAAGAACCAAATCCATCTCTCATAAAAATAAGCATCCACTCTTCCTCACATTACATAGGAGTTATAGGAAATTAAAGAAATATCCTATCGAAATATAACTAACAGGAAAAATGTAGATAAGAGGAAAGAAGACAGTTCGAACTGTGCTACTGAGTGTGTTGGCAACCTGCCTCCTTTTATGTTGATTTGTCTCTCCACGACCTTGGTTCTTTAAAACACATGTGTCTTCATTAAATGGGAATTTTTAAAACCTCAAAACGACTTATCAACCATAAATTGGCATGTCCATATCATTAGGAGTCCTTATCATTCTTGAACTAGCTTGAAAATTCTGCTGAAAACTGTCAAAAATAATTTAAAACAGATGCTACCGGAACTTCTGGTAAAAACCCATAACTGCGAAAAAACTATAATGCTATTGAAATTTCCGGTAGCGCTCTATTTCCTTTTCAAAAATGCACAGCAAGATACTTGAAAAATGATGTGCATAATTAAAAATTCTGAAAATTGATTTGTTCCAAAATATAACTAGTAGGCAAAAAGGTATTTCACTAGACATCCTTTTACCTCTCCTCCATATGAGCTGCAACTTCTGCAAGCTTTTCTAAATCTGTTTGTCTGTCAAATGTTGATTTTGACCTTGTGGTCCCAGTGGTTGTCTCTTTATTAATGGCATTTTTCTCTTCTGAACTCTTCTAGATTTTTCTTCTTTTGGAGGCTCCTGTTTGCTTGTCTAAAGGGGATTTACCCTTATCTTTCTTCTTGGACCCACTTGATCCTAAAATTGAAGGAGTTACAGTCTATAACCCTTCAAAATCCCTCTCAATATCTATAAATTTTGTCAGCAAACTTGGGTTATGTAGGGCTTTAGATTTCAGCTTGAATTCGTTACTTGCTCTTGTATGTCGTTTTCTACTACCAACAACTTGTATTGCATTATTTTGTCTTTTATTTCTTCTAATATCATACCCTGCATCCTTCAGAAGCTCCTCATCTGACTTGGGGGGTTGATAGTCCTTCTGAATCTTTTGCTAAATGTTTTCTTCTGAAACTTCTGTCATCTTCGTGCTCTAGCATATACCTTGGGAAAAGGAGAAATAGGAGGCGCAATACTCATTGATTTGGTATTGCTGATAGATGAACCTTCTCCTTTCTCCAACTTCTATTCAAATTTGGTTGAGGGAGCCTTTTCCTCTTTACCCTTATTCTTCTTGTAGATATTCACCTTCTTAGCTTTTCTTTTAGTCCTTTTACCAACTGATGAAGTAGTTGGTTTCTGAATTTTTCCCTTCTTCTTGGCAAGTTGAGAATGTTGTTGTGAGGCTGGAGATAGCTGATTAGGAATGTCTTGTGTAGGTGCAGGTTGGCTTGCCTTGTAAAATAGGAATGCTCCCAAGTCTGGTTTCTTCTTCTGAGTTCTTCAACAACTAACACCTTGATAAGAGATTGATGGTAGATGTTATACTCTGAAATTGTTGCATGATTTTGTATCCTAGCTAACATCTTAGTCAATATTTTTAGTAGAAATAAAGGTTTTAGGCTCTTCATAAGTGCAATGTGAGAAAAAACCTCATGTGATGCAGAAAAAAAATAGTATACCTCCTCTCATAGGTAAGGCTGATCTTAATGAGCTTGACAGTTTCATGCCATTCATCCTTGAGATAACTGTTAGGAATACCTTTAGCCCATTTAGGGTCTTTGTATTCATCCTTGATGAAGCTATTAAGGCCTCCTCCAGTGATACCTTGGATTTTGAACCATTTCTCTCCTTCTTGTGGGAGGTGGAAAGCTTCAATAATGCATTCCGTTGATACCTGCAATCTGAGGCCATAGACATTTGCTTCTTGTCCATCGAATGAGAGGGAAAATTCCTTAGCTACTCCTAGGTTATAGCTTCCTAACCTTGAAAAAAATGGATTCCACCTAGCCTGTACAAAGAATCTCCTCACATTCATATCTGCATCTATTAAATCAGCTCCTTGAGGTTCAATACGCTTAATTTTTCTTCCTTTCTTATTCATCTTCAGCAATAAAGAAGGTTGTTTACTATAATATGATAGGTGTCAAGATTAGTTAAATTTACTTAACATGTATTTTTGGATCTTCAATGCAAATTGTGTGAAAACTGAGTCTCCCTCTTCAAGTTGCTCATTCACAAACAACTAAATTCAAAAATTGATTGCTTTCCCTTTCTTTTGGTGATTTAAAATGATATGTTGGTTCACCTTTCCTTGCATGATATTTTTTTCATTATGGGAAATATCTTGGATCGTATAACACACCTCATGATTTTCATGATTAACTTCAGTTGGCTGCTTTGTTTCATATTATCCGCTACAGGTGGTTGGAGTTTAACGAAGTTGGAGTTGGCATTCACCTCCATCGTATTTTATGGCAGGCCTAAAATTCTAGCAGCACCCATGCATGATTAACCAAATGGTCATCACATTAAACCGTAGATCCACGACTTATTTTTGATAATAAATACACACCTTGACATGTGGATACAACGACTCAGGTTGACAGACAAGACAAATAGTAGTTGGTTTTTACAACTGCACATCGACACCTAGATTCTACCATGTATGAACATGACTAACTCGACATCACTCAACATATACCTTTCCTATCACATGACATAGCTCATGATAAAAAGGTTTAAACGTTGATTAATATGGGGAACACGTGGCTAACACAAAAGCGGATGCACCTTTTTATATTTTTTAAAAACAAGGGAGGTTACCGGAATTTCTGGTAGCATTGGGTAAAGGAAAAACATACATAAAAAAAAAATTAAAACCAACTGTCCGACAAGGATAAAACAGACGCTACTTGAACTTTCGGCAGCATTCTAATTTTTTTTTACATTTAAAATTTTTTATCCTAAAAACAAAAAAAATTAAATTAAAACACACTCATGACTAAGCATAGAACTGTGCTAAAAATAACAATGCAAAACCCAACCTGATCAACAACCAAGGATCATGAATCCTCAAAGGAAATCATTTTCTCCTAACTATATAAGTTCTAATCAATTCTCTCCTCTTAAAAATAATATTGAATTCTTTATATGTCATAATTATGGACATGTTACATCAAATTTTAGAAGCAGATTATTTCGGTCTCAGGAAAATAGTCGCTCCATAGAAAGACCATCAGCTCCCAGGTACTCAGGTTTATTTAAGTGATATTGTTTTTCTTGCAACATATTTAGTCACATAGATATCAATTGCAATAAAATAACATGAGACAAAATATTATGATTCCACTACTTCCTTTTATGGTGACATAAGATGTTATGCATGTAAATAGAAAAATACTGCAGGAACAAACCAATAAATCACAATAGACAACATGACAAGAAATTAGATAAGAATTTTGATGACAAAAGGACTAAATAATATGGATCCACCAACATTCCCCTTAATAATTAGAAAGAAGAAGAGATAAGATGTGGTCTTTCTCTTTGTTCTTTGAAAATGAAAATGAATGGTACATAGACATCAGATGTTCTCATCACATAACTGGTGACAAGAGTAAGATGGAGTCTCTCAAGAAAAATAAAGATGGTAAGATTATTCTCCCAAATAGTTCTCCAGCAAAATTTTTGGGAAAAGGTAGAGCGAGAATTAACAAACATAAAAGAGCAAATGATACTTTATTAGTTCAAGGCCTAAAACAAATTATTCTAAGTGTAGGCCAAATGGCACATAAAGGAAATGTAATTGTGTTCACATCTAACAAATGTGAATTCATGGATAAATAAACCAGAAAGGTCATAGCAAGAGGGTATAGAAAACCAAGAAAATTATACGTGTTTAAAGATCTAAATTCTTGCAGATATAAGGAGGATTCAGACTCATACTGAAAGAAGGAAATGCCCACTGTAGTCCATTGTTCTTGAAATAATACTGCTAACAGTGATTGCAGGAGTAATGATAGTCACATAACCTCATGAGAACATATTATGGTTATCGGGTCCTCAGGATCAGTGATGTGGGGAGAAACATATATGCATTTAATTATTGTTACTTATGTTATTGATAGTGCATTTAATGCAGCAAAAATGAAGTGGGTACATAAATTACAGCTCAAGGGGAGCTGATATTATAAAATTTCAATATTTCACTTTTAAGTATGCAGATCGTATGAAATATATTTGCATATATACGCAGATCCTATGAAAGATAGTCGTGTATATATGCCAGTTCTGATACAGACAATCATGTATAGTTTCTTATGATGAAGAAATAATAGAACACATTTAGAGAAAGACCTAGATATGCTTCAGATAGTTATTTTCCATTCTTGTTTTGATGGTTGCAATCTGTGGATGTTACTTTGGGTTATGATGACCTATGAGTTGGTACAATATGCAATTTATGCTTTGATAGAACTATTGATTGATGGAATTTATTTGATGATCTGAATAATGTATGAGTTGATGCGATCAGACTTAACAGTGTCTTGTTGACACTGGTTCAGAGGGAGCATTAACTTTTCTTCTAATAATGCATTGTTGGCATTATGTTTGATTGAAAATTCTTTAATGATTCTTATAATTTGTGATGTTTCTGAAGACACTATTGTAGTTGGTTGAATGCCGCTACTTTGATGCCATAGTGCATGAGTTGCTTGTGATGTATTATGGATGAGCTACTGATCATACTTGTGATGATGAAATACTCTTAGGTGGTTGTTGTCCTTCTTGGTGGAAAGAACATATACATCGTGTTATTTCATGCTATACTTATTTTATGATGATGTTTTTGTCATGGATGATACCTATTGTGTTGATCTTGATTCTTACACATGTTACATAGTGATAATACATGTACATGTTATGATGGAAATGGAATGGTTCTAAGAATGATGATCTTGATGATAAGGGATCACAGGGATGATTGGTTGATAATGAGCTCACACATATTGCTATCTCTATATCATGAAAAGAATATTTTGGATGCTGCATATTGATGAAGTGGTTTTGGTATGATAATCCTTATGGCATATTGGGTCAAGAGCATGATGTTGCTGCAGGTTTCATAAAGATATGATCATTGATGATGTTCACAGTACTTCTATCATAATCTTATGATGCAGGACCTATTCAGTATATTAGGTCTTTGGTATTGGTTATAAATGTCATATCTATAACTTGATGTAAAGGTCATGGAGAGACTTGTGATGTAATCATTGTAATACTCAATCATGTTTGGACTATTGAGGGTCAAGTCAATTATGTATGTAATCCCATTTTTGGGTAGTTGATGTTATGATGGAGTCAAATATGTAACCCCACTTGGTTGGGTGATCGTAAGTTTGAGTCCTTAGTGATAGGAAAGTTCATAGTTAGTTGAGTCATAGATTCATGTACTTCATTGAAAATATTTCAAAAGGTTTAGCATGTGCTCAGGGGGAGCATGGTTAGTATATAGTTCAGATCATATCTACAGTGCTCATGTCTCTACAAGAAAATAGAAGCCTTCATTCGAAATTTATCGACCCTTTTCCCTTGGTGTAAAAGGGGGAGAGTAACTTGGTGTTTGAATTAAAAATCCTGTTTAGATTAATGTGTTTTACAGGTATCTACAGGTTGTGGTGACCAAACACCAAAGTGGTTTCCATCAAGTCCAAAGGGGGAGATCATTGACATTATGTTGTCCTTGATGGAAACCTACTTGTAGCAAGATGAGTACGTGTTGTCCTTGATTTCAACCTACTTGGTAAATATGTAAACATGATGGTAATAGGATGAGTATATAGGCCAGTTCAAATGTGATAGAGAAATAAATACGAGTCAGTGACAGAGGAATAATGAAGATAAAGTTTGCAGAATACCATCGGCATTAGTATGGTTTTGACCTATGGTATTGGATAAGGCTTAAAGTATATAAGGAGGTGAAGGTCAAAGTGTTTCATGTGTGAAAGTAATATGTGACTGATGAGTGACTTCACTCTGAAGTATGTTTTGGGTTATTTATCTGAAACTAAGTACACACTCAAGAATATGGTGATGGATCAGATCCAATAGATCTGAAATGATAAATTATTTCTTATGAGTTGTTTTTGGCCTGCGATGAAGTTTTGATGTATTTTTTACTATATATGTCATGGTATGGGTATGTCTGAAGTCCTGATTTGCAATGAAGGTGTGAGTCAATAATTATAGATATGTATGTGGGTTTGTCTCAGGTAAGGTGCGTACATGCACAGATAATAGTCTGAATATTAGTGTATAAATTCTACACTATGGACATATATGTGCGTAGGTTTCATTCCTCAAAAGAACATATACACACGGAAACGCTTTATGATAAGCGCATATATAAGCTATGTTTTTTATGTGTAAAATGTATGATCACTTTAATCAGTCTTCTTGTGTTTCTTTTGTCTGTCAATGAAGTCTTCATGTTGATCTGGGGTTAATAGTGATGTGTGAAGTAGAATTGATTAAGGACTGAATTGTTGAAGAGTGATGATGCTACTAGCTATATGTGATCAGTGATGGTTTTGTGATTAGCTCAAAATGATTCAGTGGTTCCATTTGTGACTCAGAGTTTAATGATAGTGATTTTGTTTTAGGGTTCAGTGTTTTTAGAAATATACGCAGGTATGCTTCAAGGAAGTCACGTATACACGTGGTTATGCTTTATGAGAAGCACGTATATATTTTAGGGTTTTCCCAAAATATGATTTCTCGTAAGTCTAATCTTTTTTTTTGATGTTGTTGTTGTCTATCAATGAAGTCTTACTTGAAGATCTGGGTTTAACAATAATAATTGAAGTTGAACTAATTGTGGTCTGATATGGTGAAAGGTCATGATGCTAATTGTGTTTGGTTCAGATATTTGTGATGGTTCTCTCATAATAATTCAATGTGTATGTGTGTAATTCAATGCTTATTTTAGAATGACAGTGTTTCAGTTTCATGGTTTGGTAGTTTGAGGTCCATATGCGAGTTTACTTCATGGAAGTGTGTATACATGTGAATATGCTTAATTATAGTAGAATATATATTATATAATATGGTTGATATGGGTATGTAGTTGATTCAGAGAATTGATTCAATGTTTTTGGTTCACTCTTGAGATTTTGGTTACAATAATCTAACAGTTTTGATTGTTTGAGAATAATTTGATTGATTTGGGTCTCAGTTGGTTCAGTGATTGGTTGTTTTAATTTGGCTTAGTGGTTGAATGATTTTTTGAATGATTAGTTTTAGTTTTGATATATGGTATTGGGCTTAAATGAAGGTAGTGGGTCTAATATGAAGTTTTGATGAAAAGCGTCTACAAGTTGTGATGTGTTGAAAACATGTGGATCCAGTGTGAAAATTTATGAAACGCAGTCCACAGTAGTGTTGAGGGTTGGATAATTTAGTAAGGGAGTCAAAGCTTTCTTATAGTGGTAGCTGGTAAATCAGATCATGGGGTGTTGGAGCGGGGTTCCCTAAGGCACAAGTTCCGAAGACATTTTTGTATAATTTTGTATGTGAGCGCTACGCAAAGGGAGTCAAGGGGCTTTAGGGTGGGTCAAAGTCCCCAATTTTGATGTAAATGGGCTTAATGGTAAACTGTGGGCCTCAAACCATGGTTTGAGACCATAGTATCTACACACTAGGCGTATATAAATAGATAGATCATGTCTAAGATACATAGTTCTAAGTAAGTTCATGATATTGGTGTTCTGATAATTTTATGCATCTGTAAGGGTTGTTGGGTTGGGTTAAGAGGCCCCTGCTAGCTGTGTGCACTGAGACCTAGTCCTGGGTATGTGCGTGGAAGGTTTTTATAAGGGTTTTTGTAAGGATAGTTGATGTATTGATTAACAAATCTAAAGCTAATAGAAATGACAGTTTTTGTGAAGTTGACTGTGTTATGCATATGAATTTTTTACTGTTTAATATGCTTTATTAAGATCACATTATTTGTCTTAATTATTGATGATTGAGCAAGGATATCTGATATGATTATGCATGATTATTGATGGTTAATAGATCTATTCAAGTATTTTCATTAGTTAAGACCTGGATCGGGTTCTGTTTTGTTTATCTGCACTAAGGAAAACAAAAATTCTGTGTTATTCTCTTAATGACTGTGCATTCTCTGTAATTCTGTTATATATTGTTACGTGCATCTGTATAAGTTTTCATTGGGTTTTGTTGAGGACCACTTCATTTTTTTCTCCCTGAGGGTGTGGAAACCTAGTTCCACACCCCCCCCCCCCATACTGCTTCATGTGAGACTTTGGTCTATGAAAGCAGATCACTACTGAAAGGGCCAGTAGTTGGAGGGTTTATTGGTTTATCCATAAACTCTGAACCTGGGTCAGGACCCCTCAAGCCAACAAATGGCTCTATTGCTGGGACCGGGATCATTTCGAGGGAGATTTGATGTTGTGGCATCATTCATGAAATGAATTACAATATTGGATGGATAGAAATATCCTTGAATTTGCGATCCAAGAGAATATAAGTACAATAGTTTTCTGAGAAATAGTGGGTACATAAATATATTTATACAGAAGTTCATGAAATTTTATTTTTCTCCTTTGTGCATGAACTATAGGAGTGGTTATCATGCTTAGCTTAATTACATCACCACATAAAAGACGATGTATTCACTGAGTGGACTCCTGAATTGATCCATCAAGTATAGAAATTTGATAATAAGATCACCAACGCAGTAGATCATTGGATAAATCGCCTCTTGGGAGTATTTGTGACTGAATTTTTCATTGACCAATTTGAGTCATATTCTGAAGCAGAAAGAAGGTTTTTCAAAGGCCCTAGAGGTAAGTTCCTGCACTCATTAAAATTATTGCTGAAAATGCTATTTTGTGAACAGGGTTGTCTTTCTGAACATACTACTTGAATACATCAAAGAGGTCCAACTATGCGCTCTGGAATAATTTACCGTGAAGACTCTAAAAAAATAATTTATAGCCCTCTAAAGCCTAGATCTTATAGTTAACCTGAACCAGAAATTGCTAGCTCAAGTGACTCTGAAGAAGCAATCTCATCACACCAAAAACCCTTGAACCTATTTCCAACTCCATCCACTCCACTTCTAAAATCACATCACAGATCATGTACTACACCACGCAGTCCATCCCCACCACCACCTCCACCTCCCCCTAAATTAGATATGGTGGAATCAATGAAGTTACCTAATTTCAGAGGCATTGTAAATGAGGACAATGATCACTTCTAGTTAATAACTGAGGCCGTATGGCAAGCTCATAAAGTTAACAATATTGATATTAGAAAAATGTAGTTGGTTAATGCATTCCGGTTGCACATTATAATAGCATGTTAGGCATGTGCAAGAAAACCCTAATGGTACCTTGGAATAAATTAAAGTGGCCCTAAAAGAGCAGTTTAAGAAACCTTAGTCATATGCATAGCTGGTGACAGAAATCAAGGATATTCGTCAGGAGCTTAAATAATATATGTGGGAGGCAGATTAGAGGTTGAAGCGCACCATCAGATATGGTGGATTTTTTATTGATGATACTCAACATAAGGAATGGTTCATTTCTATGGTGCTCCCACATCTGCGCCATCCATTAGGTAAGAAAAATATTTCCACACAAGCTGAGGTTGTAGAAGTTGCAATGAAACTGGAGGCTACCCCAACACCTAATGTGCTAGGAACTAAATAGATTCTGAATCAGTTGGAATCCATGTATCTATAAATTCAAAGTTTGTGCAAATACAAAGGCAAGGAGGTCTACGCATAGGTGTGGTGTATAAAATGCAAAGATTCTTGGCAACATAAAGGCCAGTGTCCTATCTTCAACAATAGTATTTGAATGTTGGAGGTCATAGTCCATTGAAGAATCCTGTGTGGCGCACTATCTGTCAAATTTTTGGACTACATGACACAAATTCTTTCCCAAGGATCTGAAAATATCAGCCTGACTTGAAGCAGTTATTTTTCAAGTTCTGTTTTTCATTAGGGCATGATGATTAGAATTGTCGTACCTATGACATGATGTTGGATAAAGTAGAGATATATAGAATGTAGGTTGAGCCTAAATCACCAGCATCCCCTTCTGGGTGCAGAAGATTCTAAGGTAGAGGAAGAGGCCGAGGAGGTAGATCAGCTAGACGAGGAAGAGGATAAGTAATTTGCTATAACTATGGAGATGTTGGCCATTATGCGCACGACTGTATGAATCCAACCCGACAATCCTCCGGGTACTGTAGACAATTTGATCATGTTATAGAATATTTTCATGTATTGATTTCTAAAATGCATGAAAAGAAGACGCAGACCCCAACGCAAAATCTTCAAATGGTTCGCGCAAAAAATCATGAAGAAGATCTTTGTGTGAATGTAGTTACTAGGAGTGGCATAGCTACCAATGAAGATAAAGGAAAGAAAGAAACCACTAATGTATCGATCCATCAATCCCCTGAAAAAAAATAAGGCTTTAATCTTCAGCGTGCAAAAGAAACCTTTATTGAAGCACAAAAATAATTTGCAGAAGGAATTACATCAACATCTGGTAGAACACTGAAGGAAGCAGGAAGAGATGAGGAGATTAAACCATTTCTACAAGCATGCATAAAGTTGTTGCACAACAATAAGGTTGTAAAAAATCTGCAAGCATTAATAGATAATTTTCCAGAGAAAGAACAACCCATGCTAGAACAACGAGCAGTCAATAAAAAATACAAGAACGAGAAGAGAACGGGTAGGGAGATGCGTATGACTGCGCAGATTGGTGCTTATGGAATGGACCAAGTTATTTTAGATTTGGGATCGTATGCTAATGTTCTACCTAAGAAAACATGGCAGCACATGGGAGAGCGAAAGCTGGAATGGTTTACTATTCAACTACGCATGGCTAATCAGTAGAAGATCATTCCTTTAAGGAGGTTGTCACAAGTTGTGGTCAATATAGAGGGTGTTAAGGTGATGGAAAAATTTGAAGTCATACAAATTGTAGATGATATTGATCCCTATCATGCGCTGCTAGGATTGGATTGGGCCATTGACATGGATGGTGTTATCAATCTGAAGAGATGGAGAATGGAATTTTGGATTCAGGGTAATCGTTCCTCTAGACCCTGCAAAAGGCCAAAGGTATACTGAACCAGGGTGCAATGAGGATGAGATTTATCAAATCTATAAGCTAACTTTGTGCGAGGAAGGCTGGATTAATCCAACAGCATAGGGGAACCTTAAATGGGAGAAGGATAGTTCTTATTTTTCAGATTCTGATGAAGAACTTGAGAATTGGCAGAACCGATTACATGAGGTGTCTGTGTTGCGTTGTAATCGTGTGAACCAATCCTTGCGTAGTATAACATTTGAGGTATGTGATTTACCACACTATGATGGTTGGACTGATGTAAACATGTTTATAGGAGATCTACAAAGGACTATGCCTAAAGGACATAGATTACATGCTTTGGATCTTGGTTTGCGTGCTACTCCAACAAGATGGTGGGAAACTCATAAGGAGAATATGGGTAACTAGGAGGAATGTGCGTGCATGATGAGGTTGTGGTTTAAATGTCCAGTAATCAAAATGGAGGATGTATACTTTGGCAAAGAATATCCACATAGACATTTGGCAAGATGGAATCAAATATGGGGTCCATATGTTTATTCACACACTGGGAAAGGTGCTTACCAAAAGGTACTTGGAGATAGAACTGCACAGAGGCACTAGTGAAAGGTCTGCGATGACAAAGAGTTTTATTCTTACCTTTAGATCATAACATGATGACCAAGCTTTAATCCCATAAATTATTAATTTGTCAATAACACAGACTATGAATTATGGAAAATTGATACTTGTAGAATCTAGGGAACTGTGAGCAGTCGAAGGAACCTCGATCCCTAGGAATGTCAAACAAGTGTGCTCCATGTTGAGCCTTGTTGGATATTACAGAAAGCACATTCCAAATTATGAGTTGATAACTGCACCCATGACGAGATTACTCAAAAGAGGTGAGACATTCCATTGGGATGATGAATGTCAGCTAAGTTTACAGTTGTTAAGGGATGTGATGAACACTTCTCAATATGCTTTGAATTTCCTGGTCAATAAGCCTGTGTTGGGGGGGATGGTATGTCAGTGGTTATTCTTAGCTCTAGATTATATGTGCAGTAAGGTGTGATGCGCGCGCGGTATCTGCACAAGGAGGATAACTGGCGTGTAGAGGTGTCAAAAATTAGTCGTTGGAACTGTAAAACTGGATAAGATATATTTATTACCGTTTTGGGGAGCATTTAGGATGCATTTAATGAAGGGATTTTTCCAGATGTGGGACCATTTTTTCAGTAATGGAGCCTCATTGATGCACAAAATTCCTTTTAAGATGCGCCACAAGTATTAATATGACCTATGGGGTCGCAATAGTTCTCTTTTCTTTCTGAGTGATTTTTGTGCTTTGAGATCTTTGTTTTCCATTGCATTTGTTGTGTTTATGTCTAGTTTGGATCTAGGGCTTGAGGACACACTGTGCCGAGCAGGGCTAGGGTATGCCATTCTTGAAACAATGACAGCCACGAGACCAGGTGATGACCCTACTACGCCTGAAGTACCTATTTTGGAAACACCTGCACCATCCAAGACTAAGAAAAGGAATTCCTATGGAACGCGCAAATCTCCCTGGGAGAAGACCCCCCAGACTGCGCCATTCAGTGGGAGAGAAAATGAAAAGGCCCATGGAAGAAGTTACAAAAACTATTTAAGAAGAGGATGAGGAGGTAGTTGAAATATCCCCATTCTCATGGATGCCAAGCTACATCGCACCGTGCAAACCCATTGTCAAGGCACCTAAGTACTTGGATAAGGTGCACATGAGTACCCAAGTACTCGTGGTCCCAGAAAATGTCCCAATGGAAGGGTACATGCTCGCAAATATTCCACGGTTGAGGTTTAATGATTGGGACATCGCGGATCTTGATAGTTTCCCTAAGATCATACCAGAGATCTATTTGGATCAAGTCAACTATGAAGGAGGCGTTGTGCACCTCGATCCAAAGAGGGGCGTTTTAGGTCTGCAGAAGGCGGGCCTGCTCAATTTGCTACAGATCCCTTATTTTGGGTGAAGTCCCATCAATGCTATCGACGTCATACAATTTCTTGCTCTAGTCCATGGTGACACGCTCTGGATGGGAGAGTGCATCCCCATCGACGCAAAATTGATCCATAGAATCATAGGTATCCCTACTAAGGGGGTCGACCCTATCGTTGATTTAGGAGGTAAAGCGGAGGAGAAAGCTGTGGAAGATCAAATCAAGAAGAAATAAAATGTCACAAGGAAGACCTGTGGCTTTATAATAGAGGAAATTAATGACCCCATGGTGCATTTTGGTACGCTCATCTTGGCTTGCAACATTATGCGTAAGTGCAAACCTAAGGAGGTGCCCATGCATGTGATTGCGCTCGCAGGTCGCTGTGAAAAGGATGTAATTTACAACTGTTGTAGTTATTTGTGTAAATAATTCCAGAAAATTTGCGCGAGAAACAGGAGGGCAGAAATTCGTTCCAATATTCTTGGCTCCTTTTATTGATTTCACTTATTGGATGGAGGACCCCGGAAGATAAATAATTCCCAAACATTGAGCCAAAAATGTGTGAAGCTGCATGCTACACAACTCTGTGGAACTCGTCAGACCTGATGCACGCAAAGGAAAATAAAATATTATGGGTTTTGTATGATGCTATATTTAACCAAGCAGTGCAGTCAAAACCGCAACTGTCACCTACACTATATGATCAATACAAAATGATCGCGGATTTCAAGGCTACCTTTCACAATATTCATATATGTGCAAAAGGTGTTATATAGGGAGTATGGTACGAGTTGACCTATTTGGTGACTGAGGATGATCTAGTACGGGTAACAGGAGAATGGGTGTCAGCCTAGTTGACACCACCTACCCCAACGAAGCAGCGCACTCTGACCTGAAAATATACAGATAAATCCACTGAGAAACCTAAGGAGACAGCTCCAATGACAGTGACAAAGAAGGTCACCGAGAAATCCATAGAGAAGGAAGCCACCCCCAAAACAACTAGAGAAATTGGCGACACCACAACTATGCCGGAGAAGAATGGATCTGCGCCTAAGGTGATAGGAGAGTTTGAGACATCTAGAGGCACTAAGTGTGGCTCTCAGGAAGCTGGTGGATCACGCAAGAAGTAGAAAGGATCCAAGAAGGCAAGGCAGGAGGTATTGACAGTGACATAGGAGGAACTCAATGAAATAGCGAACATTTTCACATCTGTGATTGAGGATCGCTGGACAAACATTGAAGTTCAGTACAAGTTTGTGTTGGAACTTGTACAAGTCATATTGTAGGACCTGAAATTTTAGGCAAACCAGATTCAAGAGAGCGTGATTCGAGAAAGCTAAACCAGCATGCACGTTACAAGTGCGCAACCATTGGATGTTTCTATACCATCATATGGGGATGCATGCTTTGTTCACATCCCCCTACTAGCAATTCAGATGGAAGTTAACCAGCTTGTCCAGTTCAATGGTACAAGTGATGTGCATGTTAATCTTTCGATGTTGCCTGCAGGTAAATTACATCTTCTACATTCAGTGATCGCGGACGAGCTTCAGTACCAAGAGGCTACCATGTAGAAGAAGACAAAGGATACAGAGCAGCAGGTCATGCAAGCACACCAATAGTAGCAACAAATAGAAGAAGCTTGTTGTGAAGCAGAGGCCCAACGCATTGTGTTGGAGGCTAAAATCAACCAAGTCTTTCGAGACATTCCATCTGTCTTGGCCACAACTCAGCCTGTTGAAAAGTTAGAAGGATTGGCTGATGTAGTTAAAGAAGCGCGAGTGGAAGTGAAAAAAATACACACAAAGTATGAGTAGCGAATTGCGGACCTCCAGACAAAATTGCAGCTGGAGACACCACCAGAGGTTCGCGCATAGAGCGCAACGGAAGTAAAATAGGCAAGGGATAGTATTACTTTTGCAGTCACCCAGTGTGAAATTCTATTGAAAGAGGCCATGGATGTGTGGGCCTCTATCCTAAATGATCCAATAGTACAGTATCTGCGCGACACTTTCAATCATAAGGAACAACATTTCGAAGAAATTAGGACAGTGATGCCTACATTGGTCCTTACACAATGCCTTGCTCGTCTGCAGGAGTGTATAAAAATTCATACAAAGATTGCAAACTTGCGCCGAAAGGAAAACATACTGAAGGAGCACATATGGGCAGAAGAAGCACTGCAATTATCACAGACGCTAGACAACATTTTGAAAATCATTCAGCAGACTCAGCGTATAATAGAGATGTTCGTTGAAGGGCCTACTACAAAAAATATGGTTCAGCAAGCACAGAGTG
This sequence comes from Pinus albicaulis, assembly GCA_034641835.2. Classification (NCBI taxonomy): domain Eukaryota; kingdom Viridiplantae; phylum Streptophyta; class Pinopsida; order Pinales; family Pinaceae; genus Pinus; species Pinus albicaulis. The sequence goes on along the minus strand of JAXQQM020073481.1, from coordinate 62,220 downwards.
TAGCAGCGTAAAGTCTTTAGTTAGTGCTCCCTCTCCAAACTTTTGTCAAAACACTTCAAACCAAGCCTAAGGAGTCAGTGCCTTAGTGACTCAGGACAAGTCACGTGTTTGTGTTGGGGGCCTGTTGGAGTGGGGTCCCCTAAGGCATAAGTTCCAAAGACATTTTTGTATAATTTTGTATGTGTGCACTACACAAAGGGATTCAAGGGGATTTGGGGTGGGTCAAAGTTCCAAATTTTGATGTCAATAGGCTTAAAAGTAAACTTTGGGCCTCAAACCATGGTTTGAGACCATAGTATCTGCATGCTAGGCGTATATAAATAGATAGATCATGTCTAAGCTAAGTAGTTCTAATTAAGTTCATGATATTGATGTTCTGATAAGTTTATGCATTTGTAAGGGTTTTTGGGTTGGGTTAAGAGGCTCCTTTTGGTTGTGTGTGCGGAGACCTAGTCCTGTATGTGTGCATAGAAGGGTTGTGTAATGGTTTTTATAAGGATGGTTGATGTATTGATTGACAAATATGAAGGTAATAGAAAGGACAGTTTTGGCGAAGTTTACTGTGTTATGCATCTAAATTGTTTATTGTTTATGCTCTACTAAGATCACATTATATGTCTTACTTATTGATGATTACGCAAGGATATTTGATCTGATTGTGCATGATTATTGATGGTTAATAGATCTATTCAAGTATTCGCATTAGTTAAGACCTGGATCAAGTTATGTTTTGTTTATCTGCGTTAAGGAAAACAACAATTCTGTGTTATTCTGTTAATGACTATGCATTATCTGTAATTCTGTTATATATTTTTGTGTGCATCTGTATAATTTTTCATTGGGTTTTGTTGAGGACCAATTCGTTATTTTCTCCCTCAAGGTGTGGAAACCTAGTTCCATTTCCCCCCCATACTGCTTCGAGTGAGACTTTGGTCTGCGCAAAAATATCACTACCGAAAGGGCTAGTAGTTGGAGGTTTTGTTGGTTTATCCCCTAGGTCAGGACCCCTCAAGCCAACAAGGGGTAGGAGCTCCCTTTTGGTGGGTGTCGATAAACAACATCAGGGGGTTGGAGCTCCCTTCCAGTGGGTGTTAGAGAACAAGAGAAGGTTATATCCTTCTACAGGTGGGTGCCTAGGTGCTGGTATGAGTCTACACCAGTACAATATTGTAAGAAGTGTTTCTTTATAATAAAAATAAGGCAAAGACGATATTAGTGGTGGTTTTCTCCCACATTGGGTTTCCACCTAAAATCATGGTGTTCATGTGTGTTTCTTATTTGTGGTGGTGTGTTCTATTCTTACTACACATTATTACTATCTAATTAATGCCTAATGAAGTATTGATGCACGAGTTCAAGATAAACAGATTGTGAATTATATAAAAAGTAATTTGACTGAATATACATGAGTTTTCTCTATAACAGTCATGTATATATGCAGGTTTCCTTTAATGAAGTCGCGTACAGAAATATGAATAAGAAAAGAAAATTTTAAATGAGTTTTAAATATTGATTCACCCCCCACTCTCAATATTTTTCCCAACAGTGTTTATGGTTTTTTTTTTAATCTGGATTGGATCATTATATTTTTTTCATCCCTATTGATGCGTTCGGAGTGGAAAAAGTGGAGAAATCATCTCACGGGATTTTTTTTACTAGCAGGGCCCAGTTTGGAAAATCAGCGTCTGAAACATTCTGGGAGTGTTTTGAGGCATCAAAAAACTCTTTTTGGGGGTAACACTTTGTTTCTTTAGTGTAGAACCTTTTCATGTTATTAAACACATAGAGACCTTTCCAACAGTGCAATAATTGCATCAATCTAAGTTTGTATGCAAAAGTTATGTCACTCAGAAGTTAACCTTCATGTTTTCAATGCCATAGTTAAAGAGGATGCCACGTCAGCCCCCATTATTCATGAAAAATGGGCTATACACATGATTATGATGTAAAATAATTTAAAAGAGTCTATATCATAACTCTAATTAAGAGTTGAGGTAGTCAAACCTAACCACTAGTAGGCTATCGAGATGTGTTGTAACTGGTTCACTAGGAGGGAATTTGATTCCATTCTTTCAAGTGCATTTGTTCGATAGTTGAGTAAAAATATCCAAGAGGGATAGGAATTAAAGAAAAAATGTAGGATTTGTGCATTGTAGTATCCTATAGGTCATAGGCCATAATTCTTTGTACTTGCAGCCATATTTCCATTTAGAGAAAGAGAATGGAGCAGTCTCACCTTCGAGCTGGTTTTTTCTCCTGAAACGGTTTCCCAAAGCATATCTTCTGTTCTATTTGTGTGTGATATTTTATTTTTTTGTTCTCTATTTTCTGCATTATTTTCATTCACATGCATGCACTATTAACAGTAAATCTACAAATCCAAAAAAATAATAAAATTGTAATAGCGTAGAATTTCATATTTTAAATATATTATTATCAGATTTGCTGTGATGAATTGTCCAGTGGAATATCCACAATAATTTATGGATCATATTGGTATCAAATCAAGTTTCTTTGGTTATTTTTTGGATATTTTTATGGTATTTATATTAGCAGGGCCGAAAATTGTAAAACCCTAATCATGGATGAAGAATCTGTGAATGACCCTCGTGATCCTATAGAGGAGAGGTTTTCACATTTGGAACAACAAGTCATAGTTATAAATCACAATGTAAGCCTCATCATAGCAGCCATGAGAAATAGTCATGGGATATTTGGAGAATATGGGGGTTCAAATGCAGAGGAAAAATTTGAAGGGTGATCAGGAGATCAGGAAGAAATGGAGAACCAATCGAAGAAATAACCTGGAAAATATTAACCCAGTTCAAGTATCGTGAATCAATCACAACCCCTATTTAAAATGGAAGAAAGAGTAGATATCAAGCCATACCATGACGATATCAATGCTTTTCTTTGAATCTTTGATTTTAGCATCCATCAAATTGAGGAAGGATAGAAGATTTCATTTGTGTGGATAATATTAGAGGGCCATGCACTATCTTGGTGGGAGAGCCACATGAAGACCCTAAGGTTGGAGAGAGAGCCTCCAGTGGCTAAGTCATAGGAATTCAAAACCCTCATTAAGTCACAATTTTACCATATTGGGTACATATAGGACCAGTAGATCCAGGGGCATTACATCAAGAAAATTTTGGGTAACCGTGTGTAGGAGTACACCATAGAGTTCACAAAGATGGCCATAATGTTGGGTATATCCCCAAAGAACCCAGTTTTACTCCTCAAGTATTAGGGAGGTTTGCACCACCATTTATAGGATCAAGTGATGTTATTTAAGCCAAAATAAGTGGACGAGGCTTGTGTGCAAGCATAGTACCTGGAGAACATAGGACTGAAGAGAGAACAATCTAGTGGATCAAAGCAGAAGGAGCAACAAGATGCTTCTAGGAGGGGATGAAGAAGAAAAATGGGGGGGGAGATAAAAATATGATAGCCATAGCACATCGGTATAAAGATATCAGAAATCACTACAACCAATGAAACATTGATGGCCATACAGAGGAGAAGTATTGGAAGTTGCATCCATAGTTAAACCCTAAGAACAAAAAGAAAGATAATAAGAAAAGTATCAGATTTAAATTGATTCAAGCAACCAATTTGAAAGCAGCTCGGGTGTGGATGAGAATATTTCCTATATGTCAGTGTAGAAGGAGGTAAATATGAGTAGCATTCAAGAATAGGAAGAAAAGGAAATTACCAAACTCTTCCATATAATTATACAGGTCATGAAGACAACTATTGATGCTTTGTTTGAATCATGATCACAGGCGAATCCCATTACAACTATTCAAGAAGTTGGGGTTGGAATCTCGTGATCATATGAACCCATATCTACTGTGATGGGTAAATAAGAATGCATATCTAAAGGTATCGAAACATTTCAAAATTAGATTTTCGATCAGTGTTGATTTTATTGATGAAGTAGAACTAGATGTGTTTCCCCTTAATGTATGTGGAATCGTGTTTGGGAGTACCTGCATGTACATGAAATATGCAATATTCATATGGAGATCCAACCAGTATCATATTTTCAAGGATGGAAAATTATTCATCGTCAATGTTCACAAAGGAAAGACAAAAATTTCGCTGGTAAGTATCAACCAAGCCAAGAAATTGATCAGTTCTTGCAAGAAGTATGATTTATTGTTTTTAAGAGAAATTCAGTATGTAGAAGAGTCAATAAGAGGTAAGGAATCCCTAGAGGGATGTATTAAGAAATAGAAATAGCACCAGGAATATTTTTTATAGGAATACAAGGATGTGTTCCGAGAGCCCAAAGGGTTACCACCTAAGATGGAAGTGGAGCATGAGATCCAGCTATTTTCTGACTCCCCATTTCCAAACATTGGGTTGTACAAGTAGTATGTTATAGAAGCAAGTGAGGTGAAGAAACATTTGCAACAAATACTAGAAATGGGTGTCATTCAACCGAGTACATCATCATGTGGGTCACCCATCATAATTGTGCCAAAGAAGGATGGGACTTGGTGGATGTGTATAGATTATAGGGTGTTGAAAAAAATCACGCTAAAAAATAGATACCCCTTGTCCATAATAGATGATCTGCTAGATTAGTTGCAGTAGGAAAAGTACTTCACCAAGTTGGATTTAAATTATGGATATCACTAGGTTCAAGTCAAAGAAGAATAGACCTGGAAGAACACTTTCAAGACTAGGAAAGGTTTGTATGAGTGGTTATTCATGTAATTTAGCCTATGTAATGCACCAGCTATGCTTATGATATTGATGGAAGATGTACTACGCCCTTTTATAGATTCATTTTTTATTGTCTATTTGGATGATATACCGGTATATAGTGCTACTTAGGAGGAGCACACCTCACATTTGACGTGGGTGCTGGAGACATTAAAGAAGCAACAACTGCTAGAAAGTTTCAAGAAGAGTGAGTTTGTAGAAAATCTCTAACACAACTATAATACCATGTAGAAATTATATCAATGAACTCAATCTGATCATGAAATTTACTAAAGCAAGGTATTGAATCCTTTTACGATATTTGCGGAATATAAAACATGATCTCTCAATCACATGTAAGTAAGAGAAAGAAGTAAATCAATACACAACACTAGATATTCCTGGCGAAAGAAACTACTCAAAACCCCTCCATATTTATTGTATAATAAACCAAAGAATCATGAAACAATACAATGTATTTGTGATCTCCACAACCTCATACACTCTACCAGTTGCTTCACACTAATCTTGGAAAATTTTGACAAACACATAGCCAATTATCATCCTACCCTACTTACGTAATCCCTAGAGAATTAAACCCCTATTAAATAAGAAATTCAACCTTCCTTGATTGCGCAATTCATCATGGGCTTCCCATGGTTTTATAACTACATCTGAGCAGTTTGCTAAAAATATAACTGATATTTTACTAGGTTTGAACCTTTGTCTCAACTGGGTGTCCACCAGAATTAGCATGCATGCAACTATAAATAGTGAATCATCAGTTACTTGGTAGATCACTACTGGTGAATTAAAACTATTTTAATTCACGTGATCTTCCACTAGCTCATCAAACAGTTAGAACTAGTTAAACTGATTTTAACTCAATTATTGTGAGTTAACTGATCCCACCCACACTACACTAGTGCTACAACTACAACTGGACCCTATTAATAATATAATCATTCTACATGCCTATCCTTAGACCCTCAACTCGAAATTCTTGAGTTAACTAACTCTATCACAGTTAGTTACCTATTACAAGTTGTTATGAGATAAGATTACAATTAATTTTCCAATTTATTTAATAAATTTGTTTCACACTAATGTATCGCTAGGACCCATCACTATGTCACCTGTGATTCCACAGTAGTGTGTGTGTTGCATTTTCTTGTTGAATTTCAACACTCCCTCTCAACAAGAAAGGGATTATCTGCTAAACTAATCCTGCCTCTGTGGTATTTGAATTTGCTCTTTGCAAGCACCTTTGTCAAGATATATGCATCCTGATCCTCCATGGGAATGTACTGCAACAACATAATGTGCCTCTGAACACAATCTCTGAGATGGTGGTACCGGATGTCAATATACTTGGACCTGTCATGGAATACTGGATTAAACGAGAGTTTTATGCAACTTTGGTTATCACAATGTATCACCGTCGGATCCATATGATGACCAAACAAACCAAAAAGTATCTTCCTCATCTAGATTGCCTCAAATGCAACCTGACTAGCTGCCATGTACTCTACCTTAGCTGAACTGAGTGCAACTGATATATGCTTCATTTTGTACCAAGAAACTGTTGTTGATCCTATGTTGAAGATGCCTCCTAGTGTGCTCTTCCTGTCTGATGGACTACTTGCCCAATCTACATCAATGAAGCCTTGAAGCTTCACTCCCTCTATTTGTTTGTACCATAATCCATACTCTGTAGTGCCCCTGAGATATCTCAACACATGCTTCCCCGCCTTCCAAAATAGCTTGGTAGGCTTAACCATAGCTTGACTAAGATGGTTAACTACGTAGCATATGTCTGGTCATGTGTTCACCAAATACATAAGTGAACCCACAAGCTGCCTGTAAACAGTAGCATCCACTACCTCACCTGAGGTAGCATCCTCCTTCCTCCTGTTACCTGCAAGAGGAGTCTCCATGGGTTTGCTTCCCTCCATGTGGAACTTCCTCAGAATCTCCTTGGCATACTTTCCCTGAGATACAAATAGCTCCCCATATCTTTTCCATATTTCCAAGCCTAGGAAATAATGAAAAAGCCCCATGTTCTTCATCTCAAAATCTCTTGCAAGATCCTCTTTGCAAGAAGTTATGAGCTGCTCATCAATCGTTAGTATAAGATCATATACATAAAGTAAAATAATCAAAATCTTACCATCAACCACAATATGATATAGGTTGAATTAGGTTCGCATCCATTTCAATATTTGTGAAGCCCAGCCCAATGAAATAGTTGTTGATCCTGGTGTACTAAGCACGAGGTGCTTGCTTCAGCCCATACAGTGCTCTCTTGAGTCTGCACACATGAGACTCCCTGTCAAAGGTCTCAAAACCCTCTGGGTTCTCAATGTACACTTCTTCCTCAATAACTCCATTGAGAAAGGTTGTCTTTACATCCCTCTGACGTATCTGCCATCCCATCTATCCTGAGAGCGTAAGGATAGATCTAATCGATGAGTACCTTGCAACAAGCCCAAAAGTCTCCTCATAGTCAATCCCCTCGACCTGTGAGAATCCCCAGGCCACAAATCTAGCCTTGTATGTATCCACACTCCTATTTTTTACCTGCTTCACCTTGTATATCCACCTAGATCCAACCACTAACTTCCCCACTGGTCTTGGGACCACTTCCCATGCATTGTTTCTGATAATGGAGTCATACTCCTCAACCATGGCATCAACCCATGTTGGTTGCTGCACTGCTTCCTCAAAAGAGGATGGTTATGTCACAATACACTCGCTCATAAGAGCCATGTATCCAGTGTACATGTCTGGGGACCTTCTCTGCCTATGTTGTGATGTAGGTGCTCCTACATGCTCTGTCGCATCTAGCATCAATCCGTCAGCCTCTCTGGTGCACTTCCTACCATTTCTAGTGGATGGCTCTGCATGAGTGGTTTATGCCACTCCATAATCCTCATCTTATGGCTACTCCACATCCTAAGGTTCATCCTTTGGAACTAATAGTTCCTCATCTGCATGCAAATCAATCTCCCTCTCAAGGGAAAATCACATGGCTTTCTCCTCATCAAATTTAACATCTCTCTTGACAATTTTCATCCTGTTAGTCAGAAAATACACCTAAGAGGTGTGGGGAGTATCATTGTACCCCACAAATATCCCAACCTCTGTTGTTGGTTCTAGCTTCTTCCTATCATCTTTGGTCACATAGAAATAGATAGATGAGCCAAATTTTTTAAAATATGAAACATTTGGTTTCTTACCTAAAAAATCCTCCTCTGGTGTACTCATGCCAAGTATCTAATGAGGACTTCAGTTCTGCACAAATACCGTTGTTTTGCATGCCTCTACCCATAGATGCAATGGTAGGCCCTGATCATGTAACATAATTCGTGTTGCTCCCATAATTGTTCTATTCTTTCTTTCTGCAACCCCATTCTGTTGTGGATTGTGAGGTGTAATCAATTCTCTCTAAATTCTTTCTTTGGCACAAACATTCTTGAATTCATTAGAGATATACTCACCACCATTTTCGGTCCTTATATCCTTCACCTTCTTCCCTATATCTTTCTATACCAGTGCTTTTAACTCACAAAACTTGGATAACACCTGATCTTTCTTCTAAAGAAAGAATATCCAACACTTTCTAGAAAAATCATAAACAAAAATCAAATAATACCTATGCTTTGTTGTGGAAGGCATAGAGAATGGTCCACACACGTCTGAGTGAACTCTCTCAAGGATTTTCCCTACTCGGTTCTCCTTCTCATGAAAGGTGGCCTTAGTATACTTCCCCATGGCACATCCCTTTCATATGTCTATTTGTGTAAGAGTACCCTTTGGAATACCTGTATAAAATGGTTGCAAGATCCTCAAACAATTGTGGTGTAGATGGCCCAATCTCCTGTGCCATAACTCACATGTATCTTGGTTCACCACCTTCCCTGCTTTATTGCTCAATGTTTTTCATCCATATACATCAAGTTTGTAGAGGTTATTCACATGAACCCCAATCTTCTTTACCTGTGTTGTGGCTTTGTGACGAATGAATTCCTTTCCTTCGTTGAAAACCACATCATATCCAAGATCCTCCAACATAGGAACTGAAACTAAATTCTTTTTCAATCCTAGTACATGCATGACATAATTTAATAACAAAGGTTTACCTGACTGTCTCTGGAAAGTACCTGTACCAATCCTGATAGTGCTATACCTGTCGTTGTCACCCATCTCGATGTGCATTTGAAGATCCTTCTCCTCAAATCTACTAAAGAGTTCTTTGTTTCCCGTCATGTGGAAAGATTCCCCACTATACAAGTACCACATATATCCCATCATAGTTGACATGCATGCGATGAGAGAGAAGTCCAACTCAAACTATGAGGCCTGTAATATTCCTAAATTAGCATGCAGCTAATGGGAATATTAATTTTGTTTATAAACACCTAGTAAATGAATAAATGGGTAAGGAGGCCCATACATATCTTAAACAGGCATAAAATCCCTTTTGATGGGAAAAATGGTCATAATAAGAGTTGGATCTTGCACCCTCATGTGTGAGTAGGGACAAATACATGTGGACAAGGTCAAGTTTGACTAAGTCAATAGCGCTGGTATGGATGGATTAGATCATCAATAGAGACAGCGCAGTGATAGTGGGAGGAATATTCCATGAAGGTGGAAACCCTAATGAGTGGGATCCAAGGTAAGAAGGCTCACACTTGTTTATAAGGAGGGAAAGGAAGCCATAGTGAGGCAGGTTATTGATTATTTATTTTATGGTCTGCATGATTATTTTGCATTCTTCAGCTATTTAGTTGAGATTGTTGTGTTATTTAGCACAGGGTGTTCCCGAGCGAGAGTCCCATCTCCTTTCTTGAGAGGCCTCTTAGGGGAGCTTTGCACTTCATTTTCCACACTAAGGCTTAAGGCCAAGCTTCGGTCTTCAGCTACAATGCAGTTTCTGTAGAGTATTGTGTTGTGTTGCAGGGTTGGAGGGTTGAGAAACCCACTTCTGGAGCTACTTTTTCAGAGGAGGAAGCACTCTTCTCTTTGGGAGATCAGCAAGGAAGATTCTAGAGCATATTTCACATCTTGGCACTAGGTCATCATATTTCCCATCACCTACAATGCAATATCTCTCCTTGACTACGTTGTTTCAATGAGAATTTGCAGTGAGGGTTACAGTGCTTGATGTAATATTCCCAATTATCTTGTTGCTAGTTGGAATATTATATGGTACTCTAGTTTATAGTCTAGAAGAATAAATGGGGTAGGGAGACCCTTAAATATCTAACACTCCCAATGTTAATGGGGATCAGTTTAGGTAGGAAAAATAAATTCACCTTGGGTGTGAAATGGGGCAATGCATATGGATTGGATCTATGTTGACCAAATCAACAATGCTGCCAAAAGAGAAGATAGATCTAGTGGGGACAGCGTTGTTTTGGAGGAGGACTCTTTGCAAGGAAGCAACCTCATGAATGAGTGGGGTCAGGGGTGAGAAGGCTCACCAAGAATAAAAAGGAGGGGGTGGTAGCCATGGAAGGCATTCAGAATATTGTCTATGCTTTGTTCTTATGTCTTCTTGCATGCTTCATCTATTTAGCTGGGTTTGCTGCACTGTTTAGTGCAAGGGATTCTCATGCGGGAGTTCCATAATCTTTCTTGGAGAACTTGTTGAGGGGACCTGAGAGGAGAATTATGGGCTACATTTCCACTATCATACATTGGGTAAAGCTGTCACCAACATCTACAGCGCAGTCTCTTGTAGAAATTGCGTCATTTCTCATAGTGTTGCAGTAGGAGGGTTAAAACCCTTGATTTTGAGCTAGTTTACTAGGAAAAGGGGCAATCCCTCTCCTATAAAGCTAGTAAGTAGGATTTTCAGCCATTTCTTGTATTTTTCAGCCACATATATGCAGAGCTTCAATTGGACTATGTGATTTTAGATCTAGATCTGTAGATCTACCATTTTGTACTTATGCTTACATGAAACCCTTGCTGGGTTGTCTTCATATTGTATAAAAAGGGGCTAGATCTCCATTTTCTCAACTCTTTGAGTAATATAACTTCAGATATATTGTTTCCTATCTTATTCTTGTAGAAGCCCTCATTTAATTACGCTGTCACATGCTTCATAAATTCTGTATGGTGTAAGTCATGGGGTTTGGGTGTTTTTAAGCCATATTGAGCTGGGGAGATCTGTTTAACATAGCCAGAGGGATTTGTTTCTAATCCCCTTTTGTATGTGAGGGCCATAATACATAAAATAATGGATCCAAGTGTTATTTCTCAGTTTTATAGCATAATTTTTTGAAAAATGCGCTTTATCTGTGTATATTGTTGAATTTCCTAAGAAGGAATATTACAGTGGTATTGGAGCTCTGTCCTTGGCTCAGCTTGTGGGAAAATATATCTACATCCATGGAGGAGGAAGAGATCCCAAAAATTCTTCTTCAAACTATGCAGTACATTTCCAAAGATATCAAGGAGATGATGCAGAAGGAATCCCGTAGAGGGTTTCACCATGGAGAAAGTTCTAGCACATCACATTTTTGGGAACAAACACCAGCAAAACCTTCTTCACAACGCTCTACTATGCCCACATTCCTATCTGAGGAATTTGAGGAAGAAAAACCCTGGAAGGAAGAAACCCTTGGTGATAATTTTGTAGAATATGAATCTCAATCTTGAATATTCAAAAAACATTTGAGCTTTCAGGAGTTCTTTCGGATCAAGGATGGAAGGAGGTATTTTCATCACCATAAAAAGGGAGGGTTTATGTAGAGATCAGATCTACAACACATCCTGGGAAGATTATTTTTTCCCTCTTATGATGGATCACCCAAGTGCACAACCAAAGCCTGGGTAGAGAATTTGGATACTTATTTCCATCTTAACAGAGTTTCTGAAATAGAAGCTATCAAAATAGCAGCGCTGCACTTGGAAGGTGAGGCTCATGAATGGTGGTTCCATGGGTTATCTACATTTGGGAATGCTCATATCACTTCATATTCATATTTCACCAGGAGTTTAGTAGATATATTTGATCCAAGGGATCCGGAGGCTCACTTTGTTGAGCTAACTAAGCTCAATGTAATATCCCAAAATGGGAACTGTCAGCAAGGCATGACTGGAAAACGCATTTTCCAAGAATGGCTGCTACAGGATTTGAAACCAGCACTTTGATCCCTTATATCTGAGTATCTAAGCCCTAAATCCAAGAGGATATCAAAAACAAATCCTTCTTGGTGGGGCAAACAAGCCTCCCACACCTAGTATGGATTGATAAATGCCCAATGAGTGACTGCAGCAATGTATAAACTCATTAATGGATATTTAGTGTCAAATAAGCTCATAGTACATGTTAAAAACACATATCCATCAATCGAAGCTACAGTAGAAAACTATACTTCACTCTATGAGCCAAAAGTTGGGGAAAAGTAGCGATTTATGCCCTAAAAAGGTTAATTTCAAAGATGAGCGTAAAAATAAGGGAAAGTGACGATGGGATCTCATATCTTAGGTCATTTGGGACTCACATACCAAATTTAAGCAAAAGAAAATGGCTCCAGTTATCTTAAACAGGTCTCCCACTCCCGGTATGGCTTAAAAATGCCCAATCCCGATGGCTTAATTACTGCAGAAATTACTGAAGCATAGGCAGCGTGATTTTCTGAAGGTGATGGATGAAATATGGTATGGAAATAAGTAAATCAGATCTATAGCATGGTTCATACAATGTACAATAGATAAATATAAGAATTACATGAAGAAACCCTCAAGATTGAGGTGCTGCAACAAAAAAATGGGACTACAAAGATTGAAAACGTTATTTTATTGATGCTACAGATGATATATATTACACATCAGATATAGAGCAGATCTATATAAAAAAATATAGATCCAATATAGATCTGTGTACTAGATGGGCTCCTTAATACACTCCCCTTGGGGATCTGAGCAAATAATGAACAACAGTGAGTAGATCTGAGATCTAAGTTGCGGTCCTGCAGTAATATTCAGGAATTCTGCAGTAAATAGAACTAGATGCAAATCATATCTGAAATGAACATGGATTGGATGGCCAATCCATGGATCACCACAGTGCAAGGAGAGCCCCTTAACACCAGAGATCACTCCTCCAAAATGTTACTCAAACACCCTGCAACTCTGCGTATCAAGTTAACACGTTAATTTGTCACCGTCCCTACCATTCCCCGTCCTGCACAATGGAGGACCCATTTTGTGACCTGTGAACAATGTCATGCCTTGAAACCATTATCAATGCATTCCTCTAAACATGAGCTTCAATTGCCCTAAAGACATCTCCTTGCAAAAAACATGAAAACATCTCCTTTTGCATTGGCGCGGGCAGACAGTTCATAACTCGCGCTAATGGGGAAAATCCTACAAGGAGGTCGCGCCAACTGGCGCTCTGTCCCAGAGCAGCAGTCGTGCCAGCCAATTTAAGGAGTGTTTTTTAAATAAAGATGGCGGAAGTTGTGTTTTAACAAACTCATAAACCATTGCCTATCTTGAGTTGGGAGGTTTGGCTACGGGAGTTCCATGGAAGTGAAGTGGTTTGCCACCTCTCATGGAACCTTCCTTGATGATAGGGCCAATCCCACAATAATAGGGATCCCAACTCCCTCCTTCCCCATCTATAAAAGCTTGCCTATTGCCATTGCAAGCTAGTCTTGAAGTGCCTAAGCTTTGAATCTCCAAATTCCCAAGAGCCTTTGTGCTGTAAGAGCCCTCTTTCTTCCCTTAAGGCTGACTCAAGTAAGGAGACTATCGTCGAGAGACTCTAGAGAGGTTTGCCCTTTCCCTGGCAAGCTTTGCGAGACGTGAACGACTGGGGACCCTTCCGAAGGAGACTGCGGCGTCAGAACATTGGTTGTACTCTCTTTCAATTGTTTATTAATGAATGACTACTGGTTATGGTTCCACTCTGTTTTTCGCTTATGTTAATCATGAGTTATATCCTTTCTGACTGATATATAGTTGCGTATTCTGGATTTTATGCTTGTATTCGTGTTGTTTCTTGCATGTGCAGGTGTCCATTCACGGAGATCGTGGGGATCGTGATCTGCCGAGGCTGAGGAATGGGAACGCTGTCTCTTCTACGAATCATAGCACTGGACTCCAGGTAGGCCTCCATCATTGGCTTATTTATTCGCAATTAGGAACTTGCGCTGTAGCATTGGATGATTGTTGCTAGACCCCTGCTGGGCTAGTAGGGATCGCCTCTATCCGCAGAGGGGATTTACCTCCTCAACAATTTGGCGACTCCGCTGGGGATCGTCTAGATTTCACTGTCTCGTTTGGATTGTCTCGTTTTGATTGTTTTATGATCTTCCTTTCTTGGTTAGCCTTCTGGGCTGGGTTCTTTTGCTGTTTTTGCTTCTTGGTTTGCTTAGTTTACATTGATCTGCTTCTGGAGTAGTTCTTTTTTGTTTTTGGCTGAGAAACTCGACTGGCGCGCTTTTTAGCCCGACAGTCGCGCCAATTGGCGCATGTTGCTTTTGTATCGCCCGCGCCAATTGCTTGCTGGCGCCAGTTGCAGCCTTACAGTCGCGCCACTCCTGTAGGGTATTTGAGTTTGCTCAGTTTTGAGCTCTCTAGGTCTGGTCAGTGTTTTTCTTCTTGATTTTTCGACTACCTGAGTGTGTTGGGGTCCTGTTTGACTGGGAATTTGCCTTCGTCCTTTGGTTGTTTTCTTTTATCTATCGATTTCACGTTTTAAGCCCTAGGGCATCTAGTGGCTTTGTGTATCAAGCCCTCCTTGGGAGTTTTGGTGTTTCGTTTATCCAGTCAACTCTCTGATTGCTCCCCCGCATTCTTTTAGTAGTTGTTCACTGTTTTGTTGCGATTTTTGGGTGATTGCTCGTTTCTTCATTCAAATTTCGTTTGGTCTTGCTTTGGGCCTAGATCACACGGTCCATTGGAGCCTTTGAGTCTTTTTCTTGGTTTTGAGAGACTTTGGTCGATTTGAGATCTGATTGCTTGTGTCATTGAGTGAAATTTGTTCGTTTTTCTCTCTCAATATCGTTTCTCAAGTTGTTCCGTTTGTTTTCGGTTTGTTTAGTGCTTCTAGCTATCAAACATTGAAAATTACAAAAAAAAATCTCTTTTGCTTTTGGTTGATTAGTGCAAATTGAAATTTTTCGATTTTACTAGTAATTAGTGATTGGAATGAAAATTTTCGATTTCATTAGTTGCATTAGAGATCTCATTGTTTGTCTTCCGATCATTTTGTTTGTGTAAAGACTCTCAACTCTTTTGTAGCTAGTTTTCATCGAACGAAATGGTCTACTGTGGCATGTAGCTTTGCATTTAGGAGTCTTTGAAACAATACATTCGTTAGGGCCTGAAAATTGAAACCTAATTGAAGATCAACTTTAAAATCCACTCAATTAACCTAAGGCAGCATTGAAATCTAACAAAACATATTTAGAGGTCTAGGCTAGAGACGTGTTCCGGCGTCTTTAAACCTAGCAGCTGTCGTTCGCCTTTTGGCTTTAGACAGCGCTAGTACAGACTTGTGCTCCCCGTACCGTCGCGTATATAAAGGGAGACCCCTCTAGGTTTTCAATCCTTTATCCACAGGAAGCCGAGTCTGCCGCCCCATACCCGTGATACACCGAACACAACATTCGGGGAGATTTCCTGCACGTACGGAAAGTCCTTGGTTGATTTATTTTTCATTATTAAAACCAAGGTGTATATTGCAGTTCACGGTTATTTGGTACACCCTTTGTGCCTAGTATTCCTGAGCAGTCATTTGGTCTTTTCTGACTCCCTAAATTTGAAAAGACCTTCAAGCGCTTGTCCTTTCACGCTTGTGTCAAATCTGAAAGAGATAGAGTCATCTTTTATCGTTTCTCGACTCTTAAAACATGAAACGGTGAAGTTTCTTATTTTTCAATGTGGTAAAAATTAATCACCCACGATTACACGCCCTGTTAGATATTGCTTGTTGACCGTTTGATCATGTGTCTTGACTCTTTTTCAGCCCGTGTGTGTGTTTGCTTCTTTTTCTCTGGTCGTTTGCCACAGTGGCGGAACCTTCGGTTTCGTCTACTGGTAGTCCTTACACGGACGATTCTTCAGAGGCTTCCCAATCCTCTGCTGAACCCCAGCAGCCTATTGTTTCCGAGTTTCCTGACGGGGGACCGGTTCTTGCTGAGCAACCCTTTGGAGGACCAGTTGAGTTCAATTGGCCCTTTTCGGACCCTGTGTCTGAATTGAGATTAGGAGATGATTTCCTTTCTCTTACATCGGGTTCGCCTTTTGTTACTGCTGTATTTCCTCCTAGTCCTCGCCATCTCTTACGAGATTTAACGGCAGGATCAACCATGAGTGATTCTGGTGAGGAAATCCCAACGTCTGGTGAAGACTATCAGCTCTTCCCACGAAGATTGTTTCATGGAGACAACTCTGAGCTGGCTGACATGTCGACAGCCAGTCCCTCTTTACCACAGGGATACAGATCTTTAGGTCAGATCATTTCCACCGCAGCCTTTATGGGAGTGTCAGCTCCTTCTCCGAGGCCAGCTGCTACTATGCCCGGGGTGTCTCCTCAGACGCCCGTTACTTCTGTTCCCGTCCGGCCCACTGTCTGTGTGGCCGCCTCTTCTCCTGTTGTCACAGCATCCGCTGCAAGGGCTGTGCCAACTCCTGAAGATGTTTATCTAGCGACTGCTATACCGGAGAACATCTCTCCGGAGGAGTATCGGTTGTCTTTGCAACAGCCGAATGCCGAGGTTGGACCATCCTCCCAAGATCCTAACCGCTCTTACTTTTCGCACTATGCACAGGATGGTACACCCGTGTATGCTTTCCCAGGTCAGTATGATGAGCACGGGGAGATTTTACGTCTACCCGCTCCTGAGGCTTACCTCTATGCTCAAGGTTTACCTTATAACCAGGCTTATAACTCGCAAGGACAGCCTTTCCAAGGCCAACCTTCGGGCCAACCTAGCTATCTTTATGATCCACAGGGGCAGCCCATGCAAGGCTATCCTATCGGCCAACAAGGGCCATCGTACGGTCCGCAAGGACAGTATTATAGCCCTTCCGGTCAACCTATTCAGCCTCAGCTGGGGTATCAACCAGGGCCAGTCTATGGTCCTAGGGGGAAAATCCAGCCTTCTTTACCTATGCAACCTCAGTATCCTGTTGTTTCTAACGTTGCATATCAGCCGGGACCATCCTATGGTTCCGCTTCAGGTCAAACCGATTTCCAACAACCACCTGGTCCTGTTCCTCCACCAGGCCAACCGGCCCATCCGGCACAACCTGGTGTTCCGCCTCTAGGCCAACCGGTCCATCCGGTACAACCTGGGGCTCATTCACAACCAGGCCAGCCTGCTCAACCCGCGCCACCTGTCTATCCGGGCCAACCTGTTCATTCAGGGCAGCCCTCTCGGTCGGGTCAACCTGTTCACTCAGGGCAGCCCGCTCATTCTATTAACCCTGCTCAGCAGCTGACTCATTCAATGCCGCAGCCAAATCAACAGTTGCGCCCTACTTATCAGGCTCTGCAGGGTTCCACTTTTCAGCAGCCTACTCATCCTCAGGGTGGTTATTATCCTCATGGTCAATCTCAACCGAATTATAACCACCCCAGAGGCTCTCAGTATTATCCTCCTCCACCCGATTTTACCTATACTCAGCAGCCAAATCCAAACGCTGCTTACACCAGGCCGACATATAATCAGGGTCCGTACCCTGGTTATCAGGCCCCACACTCTGGTTACCAGCATCCAAATCAGTCTGGTTATATGACCTACACCCCCTACGGTCAGAATCCTACGGGACAGAACCCATGGGGGCAAAGATATTCAAAACCATTGTGGAGTACAGGTAACGGTCCTCATCATGGGTCTGGCATGCCGGTCAATCCGCCATTGCCGTTCCTGGCCACCTTGGAGTTGCCGGATGTTTCAAAGTTGACCAATGATCCGATTTTACATAATCCATATTGGCCTTCGGTTCCCACCAAGATACCAGGTGATTGCCCCAAGTTTGAGGGAAAAGCTGGAGAGGACCCCCAGGCGCATGTGATGACGTATCATCTTTGGTGTTCGTCTAACTCTTGGGTCGACGATTCGATTCGCCTACGCCTCTTCCAGCGTACTTTAACTGGAGCTGCTGCTAAGTGGTACATAGAGTTATCCCGCGGCATTTTCCAAGATTTCAATTCTTTAGCCATGGCTTTCCTCACACACTTCCAGTTACCGGTTCGTTATGAAGCCGGGACGCACCTCCTGACTTCTCTGAAGCAGGACAAAGCCACTCACATCTCTAATCACATTCATGAGTGGCGGTGCCGTCGTAGACTGATCAAGTTTCACATACCTGATCAGATACTGACTCACTGGTTCACCACCTCCTTTGTGAATAAAATCGCTCAGGATATTGCGATGGGAGCGTGTGTGATGGAGGAACAAGCCATTGCGCGTGCCCAATATCTGGATCTTGTATATTCTCAGTCTGGCACGCTTTATGATATCTTGCCTAATGCTCTGCGGTCTGGAACCTCTAAGGCTCCGCCTACCCCAGCGGTGGATGGTGTCATTGGTTCTGTCTCTCAGAATTCGAAGAAATCTTTGAATGGGAAGCAGAAGTCTAATTCTTCCAACAATGCTCCTGCTAATCCTGCCCCCTCCGATTCTGGTAAAACCGCGGAAGTGAATGCCGTTCAGGCCAATCCTACGGAGAAAACTTCCAAGGGGAAAAAGAAGGGCAAAGGAAAATCTAAATCTGATGCCCCAAAGCCAGAATCTAAATCTCGCACTGAGGATGGCTCTCAGCATAAACCGAAGTACCCTTGCCTCATTTGTGAAGGGGACCATTATACTAAGGATTGTCCACGACGATCCGAAGTCAGTCAACTTCTCAAGGGCTCAAAAGGGCCTCCGGTAGTTCTTAAGGAGCCATTCCCATCTCAGCAGACCCAGATGGTCGAACAATCGTCACCATCTGCACCATTTGGGTCCCAAGTTTTCATGATGAAGAGTGTTGCACCTATCTCTGTCGCTACGCGTTCGAAGGATTACAACGAATCGCGGCAGGCACCCGGGAAGGCAGTTGCGGATGGACCGCCTCCCCTACCTGCCTCCGGTTCATTGGAAATCGAGAAGCCTACTCCTGAACCCGTTGTGAAGCCACCTTCTAAAGGTGTCCTTCGAAGATCTTCTTATAATCCAAATGCTCGTGCCGCTCAACATTACAGCATTGTTGAGGATTTGGCACAGGCGCCGTCTGCCATGTCTGCGCTAGAAGTTCTTCAAAGTTGTCCTTCGCAACGGAAGGCTTTACTGTCTGCAATCGGGGGCATTGATCCCGCCGACTCGAGTCTTCTCACCTTCGATTTAGAGAATTTCACTCCCCGGCTTCCACATCAAATCGCTCTTATTATTCAAGTCGGGATTAACGGTCTGAACATTCATAGGGCCGTGGTGGATGAAGGTGCTTCTACCTACGTTATGTCCTCCGCTTGCTGGAAGGCCATCGGCTCTCCAGCCCTTTCGTCATCTCCCAATGCCCTTGAGGCATTTGATGGTCGGGAATCCAAACCCCTGGGTGTTCTCGAGAGTCTAGCGATCACATTACAGGGGAAGACTGTCAACGTGGAAGTAGAAGTGGTTGACGCTAAACTCAACTACAATATACTTCTTGGCCGCAGCTGGACTCATGCCATGCTCTGCGTGCCGTCCACCGTCTTTCGATTCCTTAAGTTCCCTCACGAGGGCAAAATTGTCACGGTGGATCAGTTGTCATTTTTCACCTCTACCTCTGAGAACAACGTGCCATACGTGGATCAGATCCCGAATCCCCCGGACAGTGTGGGACCTGGTCTCTTCAAAGACCCGGTCCTCATGGGTATTTTTCCCGCACCACCACCGCACACCGCTCAAGTCAACATGATGTCCAGGTCCGATGACCCCTGGCTTATTCCTATGCTTGAGCAGGTGTTTGAGTTTGGAGAATCAATGCCCTTGACTCCAGTAGAAATCGGCTACTGTGAAATTGTTGCCGCATATGATCCTCCACCTCCTCAGCATGCTCCTTTGAGCATGGCTCTCGACGTATACTCTCAACCCCCCTGGCTTGGTCAGGTTGATTCACCTGATCCTCTCAAAGAGACCTTTCCTTCCGATGAAGCCATCATTGAAACTATGTCTCTTGAGGAGCTGCCTTGGGGCGATGGACATCATCGCTCCTCTTTTATGCCTAGCTTGGGGGCAATGACTGACTATCTGGAGCGTTATGCTACTCAGGTTCCTACCCTCCTCTTCAAACGCCCATTTTGACGCACGAAGTTTTTTCGGAAGGTAACCTAAGGATCGTTGAAGACTCACATGATCATCTCCCTCCTGAGCCTCCTCCTTGGAGCTCGTCAGAGCACAGTTCTTTCTCTTGTGTCAAGCTCTTAAAACAATGAAACAAGATGCTACGAGGATAGTTCTGTTAAGTGTGTCAACCTCGTTAAAATAATGAAACACGAGCATTTTCAATTCGAGTTTTGATAGATTTAGTTCAAATCTCGTTTGTTTTCAACCTTCACTCCATCTTCTATGGACTGAAGCTTGGGGGGCATGCACCTCGAATTGAGACACCATGCTGGGGGGCATGCCCGTCTTTTGTGTACATAGGTGTGTTTTTAATTTGTGTGTATGTATGGTGTGGTGTGCCTTGTAAACATCTTTCTGCTGATCGGGTCTTCCTGGTTGTGCAGATGTCCATTCATCCATTTGTTGGTTTCGCGGATGGTGCCTCCCGTAGTACCAGGAATCTGTCTTCAGCAGCCTGGGTAATCTATGATCCTGCTGGTGAGTTGATCAACCTGCAAGGTGTGTGTCTAGGACGTACTACGAACAACATCGCGGAATATAGTGCTGTGTTAGAATTATTAACCGAGGAAGTTAACCTTGGTATCCGTGAATTGCTTGTATATCTAGATTCGCAGCTTGTAGTGTTACAACTGAACGGACACTATTCGGTAAGGAACCCGTCCATTTTACGTCTGTATCTGCGTATTCGATTACTGGAAAGGAATTTTGACTACATTACATATCAACATATACCCAGGAATTTGAATACATTAACAGATGCAGTAGCAAATTTGGTATTAGACAAACATTTGCGCAATTTGTAAATCATCATCACATGTAAAGAAAGATCCATCCAGAAATAGATATGCATATATATATAGATATCGAAATGTTTACATAGAGTGTGTCACATAAAGTCAAAATATACATAATCGTCTTAAGTACATCCGGAGATGATACGTCTCTCAAAAAATAGGTGTGGTATAATCCCTAAGAGCTAATCCGCATGGTGCTCATGATAGCATGTAATTGCACGCACTAAGCGTCTCAGAATTCGGTGGATCCGACTTGGAACTCCCACCGTATGACGCTGGTATGACATCGGTACGTCCGCCAGTCGAGCATAGTCCGGGATCCCTCGGGCAATGCCCTCGAGATTCTGGATCAACTCCTCTCCTCCTGTACCCTCTCCCTGAGGATCAGGGGCGAGATGAGTCCTCCGTGAGATTGGAGACATCCCAGCTGGTCTCTCAGGTCCCACATCTACATCCATATATAAAATGTGTTAGGACGAATGTGTATTAACAAAAAAAACATAAAACATAAAAATAAAAAAACATGAGGTCTTACCCAACTCCTCGTCCCAGTCGTCTCCTTCTGGCAGTGGGAGATCTGGGTCTCCGGTGAAGTCAGTTCCTGCATATGGCCAGTCCTCCACTACAATCAACTGGTGTCGTAACCACCTAAAGAACTCCGGCCTCCAGGACATCTGTTGGCCGCCTCCAGCTCTGGGCATTAGTGCTGCCCAGCGAGCCATTCTTGGCTCTCATGGTATCGGATCTGCTACTATGGCCCCTTGGCCCTGGAAGATTGGTAAGCATTCCAGAATGAATGATACCAGGATGGAACCATAGCCAAACTGTTTCAGTTTAGCTTGCTTGCATTTTGTGAGCTGTCTCTTCATGTTTATTGTTACTGCTGTAGCCCAGTCAAACAATAAGGGACTCATGCATTCTGAGGCCAGCAGGAGTTGGGCCTTTGTGGCCTCGTGCAGTGCCTGCGACCCTGCAGCCCGCGTGATGGTATGTAGGACAACTCTCAATGCCAGATCGGGGATAGTGTGGATATCCACCTTTTTGCTCCCTGATCCCATTTGTGCTCCTTGGCACACTCGTGCCATCACTTCTTCCATCTTCTCGCCAGATGGTCTGCTCCCAGTCAGGATGGGTACCGGACCTCTGCGAGACAATCCGGTTATGAAATACACATCGGAGACCTCCAGTTCCAATACCTGGTCTCGCAACTTGAACACTTGTTCCTGTTCATCCCAAATACTGATCAGATACTGGAGGAGCTCGGGCTGAGCTCGTAAACAGGGTGTAAGAAAGAACTTCTTTAGCCCACAGTTTCTGAGGGCATTCATGCAAGCCTCACTTTCTATGGCATGTTCATCCTCTTCTCCATGCTCTCTTTCTTTCCACTCAATCACCATTTTGCTTGATTTATTGCATCCACATGGTCATAAACCCTTAATTAGATCTCTGGTAGGCTTCAAATTTCATTCAATTTGGTTAAAATCTCGAATTTTTAGGCGGAAATTTAGGTTCGGCCGCTGGCGTGGCTATTTTGTGAACAGTCGCGCCACGTGGCGCGAGGCCTTTACATGGAAAATCCCATTGGCGCGGGTCCGTGCCCGATACCTGCGCCAATGAGCGCAGCCCTAAAAATTCAAAGAGTGGCCACAGAGGGCTGATACATAAGGGAAAACTATTAAAAAATGGATTGAAATGAAGTACAGGGAAGCGCTTCTTACCTGTAGCAGACGAGAATCTGAATGGTCAACCGGATCTGTCGCAATCGCCGTCAGAATTTTGCACTCCAAATGGACCACTGCTGCTTTTTACCAAGGTAAATAGTAAATGTAATTTTATTTTTACCATTTTGGCATATTTATAACTTTTTCGACATAGGATGGGTTTTAAAAGTTATTTTTATCAAATATTTTAATACGTTATGTCGAAAATGGGTTTTACGCTTGCTTGGTATGTGCAGCAGCAATTTTTTGCGACTTTAACGATGGAAACGAGTTGTATTTTATACTTTTTCGGACTCGGTAAATACACGAAAAAGTCACTTTGGAGTCATCTTTCAGCTCTTTTCTGACTCTCTAAACATGAAAAGATTTCCGAGGCCCTTGTCGTTTCGATCTCGTTAAATTGGACACGAATCGACATCTACCCAGTATACGTTTACCCCTTTTTCGGGCTGGGATGGATTGATTACGAAAAAGGAATACCCTAGCCTATCGCGACTAGGAGGTTTTCTCTGATATTGTTTTCTACCTTTTCGGATCTGAGGAACTATTTACGAAAAGGGATCTGTGGAGTTTACTTTTCTGCTGTCTTTTCAAACTCTCTAAACATGAAAAGACGCCGAGTTCTTCCTTTGTCAGACTCGTTAAACCCTGATGACATCGGATCCAGTCGAAATGACGTTCTTCGAGTTCCTCCTTCCTAGGACTCGTTAAATGCACTAGGATGGATTCGCCCGAAGGGCGGACTTATATTACAAGCATATGCTATCCCCTTCAAGCTTTTTATCAAAAATAATTGGGGTACTCGCCAGAAATGGTGGGGGAAAAAATGGAACCATCGTCGTTGTCGTCGGCAGTATGTCGCTCTTGAACATGGCACTTGTCTGCATTCGTGTCGGGTTGGGGACATCTCATCTCGTTTCTTCACTTTGCCTCCGTGGGTTTGGATAATCCCTTTTGACCTCTCATCTGCTCATTGCCTCGTCACCATGACCTCTGATCCGTTGATGTCAAATACTACCAAGTCCACTGTCGTGCCGTTTACATGTTCAAGAGAAGTTGACCTCTGCAAGTATCAACCTTCCTCTAATTCTCATATAATCCTGATTCACAAAAACATTATGTTCCTTTGTCTCGTGTCGATGATGTGGGAAACATTATGTCCCACCTTCGATCAAGGTCACTTCCCGTCGACTTCAGCTCATTATCCAGGAAGATGGTCTAGAGACTCTTTCATGGTACCTTGGAGCCTGCATGCCTCAATGGCAGGTTCGTCGCATTCGACGTGAGGTTTTCATCATTGGCCTCCGATCGAGTGATTCTACAGGTGTTCGACGCTAGCTCATTGATTCACACACCGTAGATTGTACCTGTAGTACCTTGAGGACCATTGTCATTATTGGTGGTCCCTCTCACGTCTGTTAACAGCTCTCATCATTGGCTGGTAATCAGACGATGTTCTTGCATGTTCGACTTCAGCTCACATATTCGCATGCTTGAACTTGTACTTTATTTGGGTCGAGATGGAGCGCAAGACCCTGGATTGTGTCTGTTGTAATCCAGGCTGCAATTGTGGATTATTATCATTATGTACATGACTCACTGATTGGATGGCTGCGACCATACCTGAGTCTATTTATTTGATCCTCGCTGGATGGCTGCGCCCATACCCTGGATCTGGATTATAGTGTACTCTGTTTCGGATGGCTGCACCCATACCGCATATACATCATGTACTTGAGATATCAGTTGTATTTTTCTACGCAGGTTTTCCGACGGCGGAGCTTCAGTTGGACACATTCTCGTAAAGCATTTCACCCCTCTCTCTCTCGGGCCTCATACTTTAGGGGGCATCTGTTACACAGTAATTTGTCACCGTCCCTACCATTCCCCGTCCCGCACAATGGAGGACCCATTTTGTGACCTGTGAACATTGTCATGCCTTGAAATCATCATCAATTCATTCCTCTAAGCATGAGCTTCAATTGCCCTAAAGACATCTCCTTGCAAAAAATCATGAAAACATCTCCTTTTGCATTGGCGCGGGCAGACAGTTCATCACTCGCGCCAATGGGGAAAATCCTACAAAGAGGTCGTGCCAACTGGCGCTCTGTCCCAGAGCAGTAGTCGCGCCAGCCAATTTAAGGAGTGTTTTTTAAATAAAGATGGCGGAAGTTGTGTTTCAACAAACTCAGAAACCATTGCCTATCTTGAGTTGGGAGGTTTGGCTACGGGAGTTCCATGGAAGGGAAGTGGTTTGCCACCTTTCATGGAACCTTCCTTGATGATAGGGCCAATCCCACCATAATAGGGATCCCAACTCCCTCCTTTCCCATCTATAAAAGCTTTCCTATTGCCATTGCAAGCTAGTCTTGAAGTGCCTAAGCTTTGAATCTCCAAATTCCCAAGAGCCTTTGTGCTGTAAGAGCCCTCTTTCTTCCCTTAAGGCCGACTCAAGTAAGGAGACTATCGTCGAGAGACTCTAGAAGAGGGTTTGCCCTTTCCCCGGCGAGCTTTATGAGATGTGAACAACTGGGAGACCCATCCGAAGGAGACTTTCCGGCGTCAGAACATTGGTTGGACTCTCTTTCGATTGTTTATTAATGAATGACTACCGGTTATGGTTCCACTTTGTTTTACTTATGTTAATAATAGAGTTATATCCTTTCTCGATCATATAGTTGCGTATTCTGATTTTATGTTTGTATTCGTGTTGTTTCTTGCATGTGTGTGTCCATTCACTGAGATCGTGGGGATCGTGATCCGCCGAGACCGCGAGAACGGAACGCTCGTCTCTTCGCGAATCATAGAACTAGATTCAGTGTAGGCTCATCGTAGAGCTTATTTATTCGCAATTAGGAACTCGGCGCTCGTAGCATTTGATGATTGTTGCTAGACCGCTCGGGCTGGTAGGGATCGCCTCCGTCCTGCGAGGGGGATTTACCTCCTCAACAATACTCTCGTTATAATATTTATATTTAGAACACATATAATTTTATGGAATAATTAGAAATAAAACATGAACAATTGAAATTTTAAACTTCACTCGCGATAGCTCAACAAATGAATCCCGTAAAAATTCTCTTTATAACTTGTTCATGTCAGTCGACCGGAAATTGGTACAATAACCCTCGTGAAAGAGATCAGTCAACCCAATGAAATATTTAGAAATACACCCTATTTACTCTTTAGAAGAGTATTTATACAACATATTATAAAATTATCCTCTCAATTGACTAGGATTTATTCTAGGAAAATAAAAATATCTTTATAGAAAAAGATAGTGACACCTTTCAAACCGTCTAACATATGGCCCTCGATTCTTTGCTTGTTGTTACATGTCTGTTCTTTCACCATTTATAGTAAATCACACCACTTCTCCCATGTTTCTTCATCTCGGGATTTTGATTTTCATCATCCTCGCAGGTAAATCTCACTCTGCTTACCTGAATATTTGGCAAATGTAGGCTTATTTACAAAAATGTGATTTACCTCGATGTTGGAGGTAAAAGAAGCTTTATAGAGTTTGAAGGAACACCTTGCTCATGGGAATTCCCTTCATTGAGGAAATGTGGGAAGTTTATTTGGCCACTTCCCTTAACTTCTTGACATAATACTCATGTCTCATGAGTTTGTCATTTATCACTAGAGGACTAGGCGTACCCTTCAGTCTAAATACATCAAAATTGTTTAAAAACATGTTCACGCAAGTTCCAAGGTTTGACATTTCTCCTCAGGTCGATAGCATTAGATTCCTTTTGGAAATCAATTTCTTTACTTCTAGGATAGTCTTTGTTCTCTCCTCTATCCCTATCTCTTCTAATTCATACTTATTTTTTGAATTTGGGAATTTGATTAGTTTAGAGGCTTCTTTGGTTTCTCTCCAAGGTTGGCTTTGAATTTTTGAATTGCTCTACCGGCTTTCTATCACAAAGTCTATTCCACTCAAATAAAATCTGTATAGAAGGCCAAATATCATTAAAAGATTTAATGGTATTATTTCAAAAGTGATATTTCTTGGGCTAAAGGCTATGTCTAATGAAAATTCCTTTCTCTAGCTTGTGGATTCTGTTAGTCAGTTTATTGGCTTTCTGTACTTAAACTTGATCAATTACTTTTGCCAATTTATTTTCATCCTCTAAGCTCTTTACCTGTTCCTTGAGCTTATTAACCTCTGTAGTCTGAATGGACATATCTTTCATTTCTTTGATTAATCTGCTAGCCTCATCAATGGGATGGGCTGTTGGTATTTTTGATCCTGGTGCTGGTGTAGATACTGGTGCTGATGTAGATACTGTGGGGATAACAGTAATGGGAACTGCTTCCAGAGTAACCATGTTAGATTTTTTTTCCTGTACAAGCTTATCCATCTCTGTCTCCATTTCCTTTAGCTTATCTGTCAACTGGATGATTAATTTCATCATCTCATCCTTTTGATTATTTGTCTCCAAAACCTCCTTGGTTTGCGGATGCTCATTTGTTGGTAGTTTTAATTGTTTCTTTAGTAAAAATATGCCTACATTTTTCTTCTTTATAAGTTCTTCTGCTACTTTGATTTCAATTGGATTATAGCCAATCTCAATTACCAACTCTTCCAGTGACTTAATCCTGTTGTCTTTTGCTAGTGATGAGGCTTTATCTAGCTTTAACTGTGACTATACATTTGCTAAGGAGTTCTGCAACTTCTGTACATCGAGAGCTTTATGTATCATGGTTGAATATATAATCTCTCCTTCCTACTTGTGAAATTCAATTTGGTCAATTGGATGCACATCCTTGGTATGAAATTCAAAGCCTGTTTTGTTATAGTCTTCTTAAAATTTTGGGGCCTGTACCTTTGGCTGTAGGAATGTCATCTTCATTTTCGTCGTCCTGAGGTCAAAACCTGAAAGAAACCTACTCTGATCACTGGGAGTTTGCTTCCAGTATTGTGCATATGTAACAACCTTCAATTCTTCATTTTTAATTTTAATCTCTTTATATTTCTTAATGATATCCTTTTCCTTCTCAACTGGCTTACTAGATGTTGAAATATCTGCACTATTTTTTTTTTTGAATGATTTCTGCCTTGGAAGATGATGGAAAAGGTGTTTCTTCTGTATGTGGTGTAGGTGTATCATCCATGATATCAATCACTTTCTCTCTTTCAATTGTCTCTTTCTGCTCTATTACTGGGTTCAACTTTGCTTTATTTCTGTACATAATCTTGAATTTATTGTCAGATGTAGCTTCTGCTGAGTAAGAGATTTCTTCTCTAGAACTTTTCGAATTCCTATCCTATGTGTATGGAGTAAGCAGGATGGAACTAGTATCAAGCTGCTCCTCCACCTCATGTAGAGTGTTTTCCAACCACTCTGACTGCTTGGAATATTTCTCAATCTCAGGATTAGATTCATGGATGAAAGGGGTGAGTTTAGACTTAATTATTAATTTGCTTATGACACCCAAGGGGTCATATGACCATTTGAAATTGTTGCTGAACTTTAACTCCTGTAGGCATCTGTCTACTTCATTTCCAACATTCCTACTGTTGCATACAAAGGGCCCTGGTTGGTTTTTTTTATATCTTGAACTGGGTTTTCTTTTTGGCTGAAAGGAAGTTTACTTCATCATAATTCAGGATCTGTCTAATGTACTCTAAGGAAAATATCCTGATTGGGAGGTATTTGGGAATATTTTCAGGGACTATTTGGATTCCATATACTCTAATCTCTGTGTGATTCTGGTATAAATACCAGTCTCCTGTCTTGCTCTGGTCAGATAACTGTAGAAATTTTCTGATTTCATCACTGATTCTGGGTTGAACGCCGTTGTTAAGAATATTACCAACTGGGTATAAAAAAGAATCAATAAAGTCTTTGTAACTAAATTCATTGGAATCCTTTCTGATCGAGGATGTACAAAAGATTACAGACTAGCGATTACCCTCTATGTCCAGTTTTTGTAGGTTGACTGTAAACCTTTCTGACTGAAAATATATGAACAAATGAAATAATACTGAGGAGTATTTGAACACTCTTCTTCTGGTAGTTTGACCAGTTGATCATGCATGGCATCTTCTAGGAATTGTGAAAAGTTGAAAAGTATAGCTGGAGGCTGGCCTGGGAAAAAGGTAGAGAGGAAACCAAGGATGGATTCATCTACACACTCATCAGTAAATTATCCTAAGATACAAGACAAAATGGTCACAATTTGTTTGGTTTTTTCTAGGAACATGGTAGTAGAGTATGGTGGGTTGCTTTTAGGAATTTAAACTGATTCAGGGAGGAAAATTTGAAATATTTTAGACCTCTTAGGAAAATATAGCTTTAGGTAAAGCTCAGTGAGGGTCTCAATAGAGAAAGGCACTCCCTCTAGTTGTGATGGAACCTGCAGCATTTGGTTAATGGATTGGGCAGTGATAGTAATTAGAATTTCTTGGTCAGGGGTGACTATGGCTCTTTCATTTGGAAAATAATTGAGTTGGAAAATTCTAATGACTTCAGGGAACTGTGTATTTTGGTAGGTTAGAGTTCCAAAGATTTATATCATCTGCCTGATCAACAAACTTGTCATGGCTCCAACAATGGAGCTCCAAGAGATTGTTGTCAGTAACAGTGTCGATTATTTTAAAGTCCTTGCTGGCCAGTGGAGTATGGTCAACATCTATCAGGGGTGGTTGCAGAGGGTTCACTTTTTGGATGGTATTAGAAGCCATTGATTTGATTCAATTATTTAATTAATGTGCTTAATTTATGGTGGTGGGTACTCAGAATTACCTGGAGTATTGAATCTTAGGTTGTGGAAAGGGTCCAGGTAGTAGTATGGGCTTCAATCAGGTTGGCTATGGTGGCTTCATTCTTTTCCGCAAGTCAACAGAGGTAGGGAAATGAATGGGATATCGAGGTTTTATAATTTTAAATTAGTGGTTATCACATGCCTGCGAGGTGGTGTATGGTTTGGGAAGGAGGGAGTGCGATAACACTAGGAAATGTCGTGTGGCAGGGGAGCGGGTAAAGAAACTGCCTATTTTTCATCCCTCCCTCGGCATTAAACATAGAACATTGCGGCCGGGGGGGGGTGTGTGAAAAATATTGTGGGACGTCCAATCTGTCTGACACCGATCGAACGGTAGGCGAAGTTGTGTATTTTCAAAGTGAGGTGGGGTCGAATAATACATTATGCAAAGGGATCATATCAAATCGGGGTCTGATTAATCCTTTTTTCCTTTAGACTATTAAAAAATGGGTTTTTGTGTTTTTTTTTAATGAAAATGTGGAGTTTTTTAAAGGGGTAAGGGGGTTTTCAAAGATAAAAAAAGGATTTTAGCAAGGGGAAAGGGTAATTGGTTTCCAAAAGGGGAAAAGGGTTGGGATAAGGGGGAATGAAGAGGGAGAAGGGGACAAAGGGTTATTTAATAAGTTTTTCTTCCTTGTTTTAAGTAAGAACATTTCCATGAGTATTCATCTTTAGTAGTTCTTTATCTTTGTCTCACCTTGTTTTCTAGAGAATTAGTAGTTCTCTTTTAAGGGATAAGCATAATGATGCTTATAGAACTTTTGAAAAGTATTCTACCTACCCTTTTATTCATGATAACATTTTTCCTTTCCTTTATTGGGTCATTTGAGCTTGTTGACCCTTTTATTTTCTTTTGATAAGTGAACTAACTTATTTCTAACATTGTATCTTCCAATGGCTCAGATTAAACTTATGAGCTCATTTTTATTCTCTACCTAACTAATGATCTACCAAGATTAAATGGTTTGGTCAGATATTTATTCACTAACAATCATAACAAAAAATTTAATGGCATGAATGATCAAGGATTAGATTGCATGATAATCGTGAATTGTGGCATTTTGAACAAGCTGCACACATTTTTATTTATGCTTTTCATATGAAATTGAGAGTATTTTATATAGAAGTGGCATTTAAATGAGCATCAATTTTCAATTTATTTTGGTGGGGTTCATAATCTTCTTTCTTTTTGATCTTTTTCTTTTGCTCTATTTTCTTTCTTTTGGTCCTTTGATTATTCTTTTAGGACATACCCTCTTTTCATTTTTTAATATGGAAAACATTTGCAGAAATGCAAAGGTATGTACAATATTACAAGAATTAACATAGCCAATTCAAAATTATGATCCCTATTATTATAGGACTCTAACACCTCTCAAAAGAAGAAAGATACCATTGGAAGAGAAAATGCAACAAGAAAATGTAGCAAAACCCTAGGGATAAATTTCAATCAATTTTATGAGGGAAAATACTGCATAGAAGGTTTTTTAGGCTAGAATTACTTGCTAAAGGAGCCTTTGAACCAACTGAGATGACAACTAAATATTTTGTTCCTCCCTTTGGCCTCCAAATGAAAAGCGCATCAAGCTTCTTCTAGAAACGCAACAAGAAATGAACAAGGTCAGTGATGAAGAAATATAAATCTTTGATGGCTATGGAAGGTATTATAGTGATATAGAGGAGATATTGGAAGTTTGAAAGGATACAATGAATATTTGAAGTGTGTTAATGCTCCTTACATATTGAAAAATCAATTTTTTGGCTTGATAGTGGAGTGACATCATGTGTACCTTTGAAAAACTGACTTGATGATGTGATTTGTACTCCAACAATGTTTCTTTCAATAGGAAGGTCACATCTTCATGTGACATAGATGTACCTTGATACTCTTGATGTAATTTATTCTCTAAGTGCTAACTCTCATGACACTTTCATGAGCAACCTTATGACACCATGAATTTTTCTTTTCATATTTTAAATAATGACACTTAATGAAGGAAAATGACCTATGGTGACTCAATGACTCATGAAATAGATTTAAAATTGACCTTGATGACCATGAAATGAGAATAGCATTACACCTAGAAAATGATTTAGGACCATTTTACAACCAAGAGATATGTCAAATTTTATTTGAAAATATAAAATTTGACCATAATACTCTAACTACAATGGAAAGAGTAAATTTGATCACTGTGAATATTAGACACTAACATATACATCCAAATAATCCTCTCTGTATTTTTAACAAGCTAACAAAACTGAGTAAATTTAAAATCACTAGTTTCATTTCAAACATATACATGTACACAATTTTGATAATCTACAAGTTGTGTAACTATATTTAAAATTGAAGAATATAGATTGACATTGATCTTTATTGATAATACTCTCTTCACTTTCAACTAACTAAGGAAAGTGAGTAAATTTAAAATAATTAGATTAATCTTAGACATATACATATACATAATGTTGATCAACTATAAATTGTGGCACTATAATAAAAATCGAAAAAGATAGATTGACATGGATCTTTTATATACTTTCTATACTTTGAACTAACCGAGGAAAGAGTAAATTGTAAATGATTAGATTAATCTTAATTATATACATAATTATGATCATCTACAATTTTATGTGATTTCCTATGACTGAAACTAGTCTGAATCCATCCTAGATTTATCAAGTGTCAAAAGGGATACAATTTCTTAAATTACAAACCATTCCTCAAATTTAAATGAGGTTTTCACCTCATGAGATCTGATCCCTCTCAACGCTTAATAAATAAGAGATTAAGATAGATCTCAACTAATATTATATGTTAAGTATTTTTTTCGTTGTAAAAAAATACAGAGTCCTTACAATAAATTCCTTGTTTAAACCAAAATTATAAAAAATGTTGGCATGTGTTATTTGTTTAAAGGCAAAAATAAAATCAATCAATGTTGACATGAGTTTCATGCTTAAAGCCAAAATTATAAAATAATTCTTACATGAGAGTTCATTGCAGGAAAAAAAAATTCCCAGTCATTCTAATACTCATGAAAGAGTTAAGATATAAAAAATACTAAATATAAATATATATTTACTACGTAATTCTACAATGATAATTGGAAATTTCTTTAAGATATAAAGAACACCGAAAAGAGATATGTATTAACCAAATAATGCTACAACAACAACTGTAAATTTATTTATAGTATTGACTTGTGTGGTGGGGATTTCCATATTTTATGAAGGCATACCAATAATTGGTTTGATTAAGTCATAATTACGGCTTTAATTGATATGCGATTGATTTATTAACAAGACCGATATCTGCATAGCATCATAGTCCCTACCTATTTTGATAGTTATTGATATGGTGACACGAATAAGGCAATACGGGGTTCGTGTTATGTCATTATTCAAGAAAGCTCCATTTCCATAATCATTTTCGCAATTTGTCATTATTCCTGCTTCCACACACTTCTTCCATACATCTCCACCCTAAACATGACTTATTATGCATAGGCACTACTTTTCACAATTGATTTCCCACATTTTTTCTTTGTCACACACTTTCCTACTCAATGCTATCAACTATTTAAATGTCACATAATCTCAAAAGATTTCATGGTAGTAATTAGATCAATTATTCATGTCAATCCATTACCATATGAACTAGCCCATTTGGTATACATGTAACCCAAACTTTTCATGCAGAAGAAGTGTTGTGTGGGGTGGAGGTGTGTGGAATAAGGGTGCGAGGTGGGGAAAGTGTGGGAAGTGGACATGAGCATGAAAGGAGGAATAATGTAGAAGAGGCATTCACACTTCCACACCTTCCACATGTGCAATATATTTTAAAGTCAGTTCAATAAATAATTATGAATATTCTAGTGCGATTAAGATAGTGTGGTGTATGTGTCTTGTAATTAATATTTTTTGCAATATGTCATTATTCCCACTTCCAAAAAATTCTTCCATATATATTTTCCTTGCAGGTGAATTCTTCCACACATGCACTACTCCACATAATTGCATTCTCATATTTGTTCTTTCTTGCATGCTTTCATACTTAATGTTATCAACGCTTTCTATGCCTCTTGTTCTCATTACAAAAAGTTCGTGAAAGTTATCAGATAAAATATTCATGTAAATCCAAGATTACCATATGGCCTAGTTATCAAAGAATGTGGGAAAATCTAGGTTTTGCATCTTGTTGTCACCAAAACAACTTCGATTAATAATATTTTATTCATGCACCGAGTTCTAGATTGCCCCAATATTTTGTTATAAATAGGGGGGTTTTCCCCATTCATTAGTCACCTTCATTGCAGTAGATCACCCTGGATCTACTCTTGGTCACCATTTTTCATTTTTCTTTGTGAACTCCCATTGAGTTCTATGTTTGCTTTTCTACATCCATAAGAGAGAGAAATGTTAGATCTGAAACACTGAGGACTTCCAAGAACCCATCCCACTGAGGAGAACCGGAAGGCACCTTTCTTCTTTTCCTCTCAGGTGCCCCATTCTTTAATATAATACAAAATTCTTTCAAATACATTCTTCTTGTCTTGTTCATTGGATCTATGGAGCTATGTTATATTTTATCTGCTTAATATATTTTGTGCTTAGATCTGAATTTGTGCAGCAATCTTAAAGATATTTTGCAGCCATAATCAATGTTAGGGATATTTTTTATGCGTAGCTAAAGTGATCTTTTACGATGAAATATTCATAGTAACAATTGGCGACTCCACACGGGTTTTCTTTTGCAACCGCTATCGTTTTATCTATTCCTGCATATCCAGCTGTTTCAGACCCTAGGGTTTCTCTTCCATTTTTTGTTTTTCCTATTTTTATGGTGATTTTCACCCCTAAAACCCTTAAACAATCAAATTTTTAATTTCCGTGTGTTTCTGGCCTTATTGCGCAGGTGACAGACATCAGCCGCAGCTGAGACGACAAATTTTTTTGAAATCTGCCACCGAGAGAGCCGGATCTGCAGGTCGCACTTATCAGCCCAAAAAGTGCGACCTGAGCCTCAGGATACACTTTTCTGCCCCAAACCTGCTACCTGGACTAAAAACAGGTCAGAACTTGCGACCTGCAATTTTTCTACAAATTTTTCAGCACTTTTTCTGGGTTTGTCTGAAGCTTCTGTCAGGGTTTTCCAGCCTCTGTCTTTGCCCGTTTTGACCTATTTCTGATCTACTTCACTCAAGTAAGAGGGAATCTTGCCCCTTAGGGCTCTAGTACCCTCCACTTTTTGTGGACGAGTCTTTACTATTTCAGAAGTCTGAATTTCCAGAGTTTCAGCCCTCTTTTTCTCCGATCTGATACCTCCTTTCCAGATCCCTTTAGATCAACTCTTCTCCCTCTCAAAACCACCTCATATCATTTTGTTTGGGTTCATTTCTAAGGCCACCGCCTCGTCTCTTCTATCTTTAGCTGATCTCCTCCTTTTTAGCAGCAACCTTGCCTCTGCCTCTTTGCTGTTCTCTGCACCACTTTTCCGCAGATTTACCCTTTAGATCCTAGTCCCTCCGGACCTTAGATCTATTGGCATCTTTTTAGCGTGCTTTGGCTAGTTTTTTCCCTCTTGTAGACTAGTTTTGAGATACCCGCCTTTTTGGGTTAGATCGCTGCTTCGTTAGTTGTTAATTTTCTGTTCTTTCAGTCTTATTTACTGCAGATTTCTTTTCCATTACGCAGCACACTTTTTCTTTTACTCTCAAAACGTCTGGGTTTAAACAATTAAAATTAACGCACACCACACACTGACCCTAAGCAAAGAAGAGCCTGGTTAACACTGCCTGGAAAAGACTTTAAAATCAATTGTCACTGCACCTCTCTGCCCTTGACCTCACTTGATTTTGTTCCCCCCTTCCCTTGACGGTTTCTCTTCTTCCTGTCATCATTGCGCCCCCAAGGCACCTCTCCCGGAGACTTCTTGTCCTTCATCCTCAGTTTCCGCTTGGTCGAATTCCTCCTTCCCGTCGTCATCGAGTAAGTCTTTCCCCGAGTCT
The DNA here is from genome assembly GCA_034641835.2 of Pinus albicaulis. Classification (NCBI taxonomy): domain Eukaryota; kingdom Viridiplantae; phylum Streptophyta; class Pinopsida; order Pinales; family Pinaceae; genus Pinus; species Pinus albicaulis. Next base: position 26,860 of record JAXQQM020073481.1, on the reverse strand, counting down.
GCACTCCGACTCTTCCTCTGATTGTTTGGGTTCTCCCCCTACTCCTGGTTCTCCCCCTGTCACTTTCACCATGTCTACTTCAGGGCCTACCACCAGCAGTAACCCCAGTACTACTGCTGGGTCTGTTTCCAGTGGAACCACCTTGGGACCTACCTCGACTGCCCCATTACTCCCTTATATGGCCAGCCTTAGTCTCCCCGACTTCAATCAGCTGATTAATGATCCTATCTGACACGATGTTAGTTGGCCTGCTATGCAAACCAAGCTCCCCTCCGACATTCCCAAATTCGAAGGCCTTGCTAGTGAGGATCCCTCCAACCATATCTGATCCTTCCATATGTCGTGTTCCTCCAATTCCATTACTGACAACTCTATTCGTCTTAGATTGTTCCAACGCACGCTTACAGGTGAAGCTTCTAAATGGTATGTTGAACAGGCCACCTCCTCCCATACCACTTTTGCGACCATCGCCCAAGCCTTTTTATCTTATTTCCAGCTCCCCCTCCGATACGACATTGGTACCAAGCTTTTAACCTCTTTCCATTAATCCTCTTCGACCTACCTTTCTGCTCATGTCCAGGAATGGCGATGACGACGGAGCTTGTGCCGCGCTCCCCCCTTTGAAGATCGGGTTTACATGGACCGGTTCCTTCTCTCTCTCTTACCTCCCATTGGCAAATATGTCACATCCCATTTTCCCCAAACCGAAGAAGCCGCCCTCCAAATAGCCTTGAAGTATGACCTTATCTACGCCCAATCTGGTTATGTTTATACCGTCCTCCCTGACCTTCCCAAACCCGATGGCCCTAATGCCTCGGGGGCATCTCACTCTGCCGATGGTATCGTTGGAGCCCTGTCACATACCTCTGCCCCACCTCTTTCGGGCCATGGTTTTCCTCCAGGGGCCAGCCCCTCTGGCATTTTTTCCCCTCTCGGTAGCATGTATTTAGGCTACGGAATGCCTCCTCCTTTTGCCCACCCTCCTATTTACCTTACTGCTGCCCACCCTACTCCTTATCCATATCTGCAACCTGGCGTCCCAACTCCTCCAGCATTTGGACCACCCACTCCCTTGCCTTCTCCTCCCCCACAACCGCACTTACTACCCCCTCCAGGGCAAGTATTTGCACAACAGGGGGCACCTACTTTTCCTCCTTCTCAAATAAGGAGAAGAGGAAATCTCTCCGTTTCTGGTAATCGTGGACCCAATCCTTCCAATAATGACTCTACCACTGCCAAACAGCCACAGGGCTCTCATCCCAAGCCAGACAGGCCACTTCGCACCAATAAGCCCTGTTCGTGTTGCAGTGTTTATGGTCACTACACTCACGATTGTCCCTTATTACCACAAATGCAGCAGCTGTGGGATTCTCAGGCCACCGTACGGGGACAACACTCCTCCCCTACTACCCCTCCCACCCCCATTACTTCTCAACCTACTATGTTTACCGATCCTTTCCCGCAACAAGGTTTCGTGGCCACTCAACCACCTCACGCCCCGATACCCACTCAACCTTCCCCTTCTGGTTCCTCTAATTACTAGATTCTCATGATGTCCTCTGACCCACCTCTCACTGTCGACCTCAACCTTCAAACTCGGTCTCGTCAGTATTCCACACCTCCTGTTCCGTCTGTCTCTGAGTCTCCATCGTTAGGTCCTACAGAGGCTATATCGACACCCAATGGTCCCTTGCAACTCCCTCCACCCAAAGCCGAGGTCCATCCCAAGACTCTTAAGGGACCATTACACTGAAATGTTGCCTCTGGTCGGGCTTCCCATTCATACAACATAGTAGATGATCTAGCCCAATCTCCTGCTGCCATTTCAACACTGGAACTCCTCTAGTCGTGTCCTTCCCAAAAGAGGGCTCTACTTTCTGCCATGGGTGCTGTAGATCCTTCTCATGACCAATTGAATTTTTTCGATGCCCGCCAATCAGACCATCCCCCTCTCCCTCCTTCGGTTGCTTTCCAAAGCCCAGTCAAAATCTGAAACACCAATGTTTCTCGATGTATTATTGATGAGGGGGCATCTACCTGCGTAATGTCCGCTTCGATTTGGAAACAACTCGGATCCCCTGAACTGGCCCATTCCACCATCACCCTTTGTGCATGGGATGGCCATGCCTCCTAGCCCATTGGCCTATTCCGTAACTATCCTATCACCCTTTCTGGCAAGATGGTTTGTGTCGACGTTGAAGTTATCGACGCCCCTCTTGACTACAACATCCTTTTGGGGTGTAGTTACACCTATGCCATGTCTGCCGTCCCATCTGCAGTCCACTGCAAGATGTTATTCCCTCATAATGGAAATATTGTCACCATTGACCAACTGACCTACCATGAACCCAACTCTCAGACCTCCCCTGAGTCCACCATCTCTATTGTCACCAACAAGCAAACGGTTGATTCTTTGACCAGTGTTTCACCTGGCATCTACAAAGACTCCTCATTGCTTGGAACTTTCCCAGGTCCTCCTCCTCCTCCTGTCTCTGATCCTAGCTTGGTGAATGTTTGCATGATGAAATCGTCTCAGGTTGCCTTTCTGCAACCTACTTCGGCTAGTTAGCAACCTCACCCTCGTCAGCTGCACCCTGCTCCTAGCCCTTCGCCTCCACCAACTGAACCTCTCTCGCCTGGACCTTCCCATCCACCTCACACTCAGGAACCTCCCCACCCTCCTGAGTCGGTTCCCCCAGGTCTCCACCGTATGGGAGCCATCCCCCCTGGTCATTACACTGCCAGTCAAATACCTTTCCTTGCCCCCCCCCGGCGTCTATTCGATTCCCGTCATGGCCACCCTTTCCCTCCCTAATTTAACCTTGGGAATTTCAGTATGGTATCTTACTCCTCCAACCGAGACCCCACCAGGCCACCCCAAACCATACATAGCCATGACACCAGTGCAACCAATTCCCTTCGCTCCTTCCACCACCACAGTGCCCCTAGCCCCTTCGCAGAACCCTCCTAATGCTGCGAAAGCTACAGGCAAGAAATGAAAAACTCACAAGGGGGCCTCCACTGACAAGGCCACCGCCCCTGACCCTACCCCTCCCCCACCCGCCAAGCCTTGTGCCTTGTGTGATGGTATCAGTCATCCCACCCATACTTGTCTCGAATTGCCTCGTATCCAACCCATGGTGAAAGTCGCGTTCCCTGAATATACGGTCCCTGAAACCTCTGTTTCTTCCTCATCCATTGCCAAAACCCCCAAGACTCTTCGCACCAACAAACCCTGCGCTCTGTGTGGGGTCCATGGCCATTATTCCCACCATTGTCCTCACCTCACGCATTACCGAGCCTCTTTAGAGGTCATCCGTAAGTACAAGGTTGAAAAAAATCAATCTGCCTCTCCCATCCTTGCTTAATATGCATCCAGTCTACTTGAGGATCCCCCTGCTATCATTGAAATTCCTCCCCCTGATGTTGAAATGTCAGACCCTGCTGCTTCTCTGCTATACCTATCATCATCTCCGCGCTCTCCGGAGTACATTCCTCCTGAACCCACTCCACCTATTCTGCTTGATTCTCCTCTAGACACGGGTTCTTCATATTTTGACCACCTATTTACTTGTTCTTCTGTCATTCCCTGCGATGACCCGTATCTGTGCATCTCTTCCCATACTGATGATTTCGGTCCCTTTGCAGCACCGTCTGGTCTCATTGACCCTTCCATTCCCTCTCCTAATCACGATCATACCATCCGCATCTTCGATGTTCTTCGCAGCCTGCGTGCCCACCCTCCATCCCATCATTCCCATTCCTCTACCTCTTGTCAATCCATGAGTCCTAGACTTCCTACCCTACCTGCTCCCTCCCGTAGCCGTTATTAGAGGTCTATCCTCTACTCACGCTGCCCTCCTTTGTCTCATCCTTCCCATCTCTTGTTTTATGAGACTATTACATCGACCCTTTCATCCGGACCTTATCTGGGCTATGCCGATGGATCAAGTCGCTATTCTCGCCACCTCGCTTCAGCAGCATGGGCCATATTTACCCCCTTGCATACCTTGGTCCTTGAAAATGGGGTCTGCATTGGTACGACCACCAATAATCAGGCTGAATATGATGCAGTTTGTGGTCTCTTAGCCGATGCCCTCTCTCACCGCATCCTCCATCTGCATGTTCATTTAGATTCCCTGCTTTTTGTCTTACAAATTAATGGTGTCTATCATGTGCATAAACCCCTCCTGTTTAGACAATATTTACAAGTGAAACTTTTGATATGTGAATTTAGATTCATTAAATTTCACCATATACCTAGAGATCAAAATCACTACGTAGATCAAATTGCAAATCATGTTCTAGACTGGCATTTATCACACACAACACAATAGCATTTAACATCATCAATCAAATGCCTATCCATCATATATATTATATAACATGTGTTTTTAGAGTCCATCTACTCTGAAACATACCACATGCCCATAGCATGTCACAATAACAAAACTACAAAAATGGGGGGCACCACTTGCCCCTGCATAGACACTGGGGGGCACCACCTGCCCTACATCTAATCACTCTCTGGAGGATCTCGGGCCAATGAATCTCCTCCCGCAGCTCGTAGATCACGCACAACCTGACCGGCCATCGCCATGCGTCGCATGATACCTCGCCACTCCGAGGGTAGCCCAATACATAACTCTATGTACCGGTCATCTAAATCCTGCCAACCACGCTCCGATACACTAGTCAGAAGCCCCTCACATCTACGACGAATGTCCTCCACCAGAGCAGCCATATCCTCGCTCTGCGCCATCCTTGATCCACTGGCACCTGTAGCTCCTATCGCTGCAGGTCGACCCATATATCCGGTCGGTTTTACCGGAGCTATATCTGCATTTCACAAAACATCACAATTAGCATCATGTATACTAGTCACAAAACTCTAAAATAAACATAAAATATTAGTTGCTTGTCACTTACCATCGCGCCCCCACACTCGACCAGGCGGAAGCGGCAAGTACGGATCTCCCCAATAACTCATCCCACTATAGGGATAATCGTCTATATATAATGGCATCTGATCCCAATGCGCGAAGAACTCTGGTCGGAACACCCGTCCGACCACCCCTCCCCCTCCTCTACACAGTAGTCGTCCCCACCGATGCATCCGGGGCTCTCTCGGACCTCCATCAAGAAACTGTACACGAGGTCGTAAGGTCAGGAACTTCTCAAAGAAGAAAGAGCACAACATCGTCCCATAGGCGCAATCATGATTCACTTGCCGCTTGCATAGTGAAAACTGTTGTTTCACCGACACCAACATCATCTGGGCCCACCCATAGTAGGTCCCACTTAGCACACTCTCCACGATCATCTTCTGCCCTCCAGTGATGTGATGGAACGCCTGGCTACCCAAGACCCGCAACACTGCTGCAGCCACTGCCCGGGTCTCCAACCTCTCTAGATCACCAATGGATATTCGAGTCCCTTTAACTCGGACACCTAGTCGACAATGTTGCTCAACAAACTCCATAATGTTACGCCCACGTGGTAACACTGGCTGCGTATTTCCCACCATCCCTAATGGTGGGAGACCAGTCAAGAAATACAAATCCTGGACCGTCAGCTTGATCCTGTGCCCCTACACTACAAACGCCTCTTGATCTGGATCCCACTAACTGATAATAGGGGCCAACAAGGGCTCTCCATCCCTCATCAAAGGGTTCTCCAAAAATTTCAGCACCCCATACGTAGCTAGTGCACGACGGACACCCTGATCCGCCTAGATCTCCATCCGTAATGTACCTAAGTCTCTCTCTCTCCACTTGATCCGTATATCTGACATATCTGCACAAAAAAATCATTTTTTTCAGCCTCCAATCAAAAAACTGCATTAAAACAACATCTCAGCCCATAACAACACTAAAAACCCCCACATCTAACAGGTCGCACTTTTTGGACCAAACCTGGGCCAGGTCGCACTTTTCAGGCTAAAACCTTCGTCCTAGGTCACAGATTCTGCCCCAAAAAGTGTGACCCGATCGTAATGATGAAGTAGGGGTAGTTACCCAGAATTAAAGCCCTAATCTGCAATTTGAATCCATAAAAAACAAAGCTTAGGATTAGGCCTCTTACCTGCAACTGACGGATCACAATTCCAACGGTCGGTTTGTCCTCTACGATCGCCGCAAGATTTAGGACCTTCTCTCCTCTCCACATTCACCACAGCTACACAAGCAAATGAATGATTTTGGAGGGAAAACGCCCTATTAGAAGAAAATCCCTGTTTTTTCTTTCGTCCTCTGCGACCAAACCATAGCCCCATTTGACACACTGTCCACACCGTTGGACAGCTCTCACCAAGCACTCAAATGGGTATTTGTCAGTATTTTATGTTTTGATACTTCATCAGGACCCATTTTTTCCACGAAGGGTCTATTCACCTCTTCTAAAAATCGAATTTCTTCACTTACGACTCTTGTACTTGGGGCACCACTTTGCCTCCTTACTCATCTTCGTTCGTGTTGATTTTCGTCATGAGTCACCCTATTGTACTCATGCTTTTACAGTCCCCCATTGGACCCGTACTATGAGGTAGCCCATCGAGTCGCCCTTGCTTAGAGCATCTGAGTCGAGTCACCATCACACTCATGGAGTTTATCCCGAGTCCTTTTATACCCCGCCATAGTCCTCCATCTCTTCCTGCTTGGTCCCTCTCTCATGTCACACATTATAGCCATTCGTACCCTTGTCCATCATCCATCATGATATCGTGTCAATCAATGCCAAGCCATTCATACACTTTATGCTCTAACAAGGGAAGTTGTCCAACCGCTCCTCTGTTCCTCTCATTCCATCATCATCATCAGTATCTATTTGACCGTCGCTCTACTATTTTCCCTCGTGCATTAGTTGGGGTTCCCTTATTTCCTCACCTATGGAAGACCTACTTCTGTCGACATCAGCTCATTTATTCCAGAAGACAGGTCTAGGGGGAAGTGTACCATTGGTTTGAGCTCTTCCCAGCATGATCATGATCTATACACTTGATGGACCAGTGACGCAGCAGCAGTTATTGGTGATTTCCGTGCATGTGTGAGATGTCTCAACCCTCATGAGGGGGTGGCCCTACAGGTAGCCCCCCACATGACCATATGACTTCATTTCCGCCCTTGATGCAGCTTCTCCCATTTGATGATATCAGCCTCAATCGCTTGTGGCACCTCTTCGATTTGCACGTATTCGTCAAAGTTTGCGAGCCATTCCCCATGTGTAGGGGGCATTTGGGTGTACTTGTATCTCATGTACTACCATATTATTGTGTAAGTCCTGATGATTATTCCAGGCATCACATGTATGTGGGATTCATCATGTTATTTATCTGGCTCATGTTTAGGCCAGCACATGCTTCATTATTGCGTTCTGTGGTTTTTCGGGCGCCTTATTCTTTGTACTTTGTCTCGACGGGCATAGGTATGCCTCCCCCACCGCCTTTAGCACAGGTACCACTTCATTCACTAGAGACTTGTTGCACCTGTAAGTCTCATCTCCTCAGGGTCTAGTCCTTTTGTACATCAGACAACATTACACTTCTCTCTCTCACTTCCCTTTTGATATCTAGTGATTGAGTTCTTACAACGTACTTCAGTCATACGATTTTTTCCTAACACTCATACGTTGGGGGGCAATCTATTACACAATTTTTTTGGTCATCTAACCTATTATTATTAGATGAATCCAAATACACCATGTAAGACCAATTTTACTCTAAGTAAAATTGCTTTCACCATATAAAATAAATTATTTGGTCATATTTAACCCAAAACAAAGAAATTAATTAAATAAATCCTTATTTATTTAATTATTTCCTCAGAACAAGTTATTTAAATCATTATTTAAATAATATTCTTAGGTAAATTTGACTAAATCATCCAAAAATAATTAAATAAATCATTATTTATTTAATTATATTCCCATCCTTCCCCTAAAATGATAAATAAATCATTTATTTATTTATTATTTATAAATAAAGGAATTGACCCAAGTCAAGAATCCTTTTCCCTCCAATAAATATAATAAAATATTCCTAAAAGGTGCTTCTAGAATTCGATTAATAATATTTTATTCATACACCAAGTTCTAGATTGCCCCAATATTTTTTTATAAATAGGGGGGTTTTCCCCATTCATTAGTCACCTTCATTGCACTAGATCACCCTGGATCTACTCTTGGTCACCATTTTTCATTTTTCTTTGTGAACTCCCATTGAGTTCTATGCTTGCTTTTCTACATCCATAAGAGAGAGAAATGTTAGATCTGAAACACTGAGGACTTCCAAGAACCCATCCCACTTAGGAGAACCGGAAGATACCTTTCTTGTTTTCCTCTCAGGTGCCCCATTCTTTAATATAATACAAAATTCTTTCAAATACATTCTTCTTGTCTTGTTCATTGGATCTATGGAGCTATGTTATATTTTATCTGCTTAATATCTTTTGTGCTTAGATCTGAATTTGTGCAGCAATCTTAAAGATATTTTTCAGCCATAATCGATGTTAGGGCTATTTTTTATGCGTAGTGTTTGGTCAATTTAGTGTGTCCTAAATTGCTGCATTTAATTTGTCAATCCGGGAATCGTAAGCTGATGAAGTGCGGCGCACTATATGTGCAAGATAACCTATTTCTTAACTTTTTGTCGTTTTTGGTTTTCTAAGGTGAAATGGAAATTCTATGATGAAAACAAGTTTGGTTATGTTTGTTCAAGGAAGTGATATCCCCTATAATGATTTACCAACTTGAAACTTTTAAAAAGCAAATTGAAATTTACAATGACAAGACTTGAAAGAAAATGAAAATGTACTGCTGAAATGAAAAGGTGCTGCTAATCTAGTAAATCAAAACAGTAAACTAGTGAACATGAAAACCAAACTATTCTTGCTTCCAACTAAACACAAAAGAAACTATGCTTAAGGAAATTCAAAATTGCAACAAAATAAATCTAAATCAGATTACATCAATTTATCTTCTGACCCTTCATCATTAGTCCAACTATGATTTTCGGAAGTAATCATAAACAACTTGAGTAACTGATATTTAATTTGCAGAAAGTAAACTAATACTAAACCATACACTCATGATTCAATCCCTCACCATCAGTCCAGCTGTGGCTTTCGGAGGCAACTGAAGATGTCATGCATGATTTAATATATCTAAATTTGCGGAAAAGAAACTAATACTAAACTACACATTTCATAATGCAATCCCTCACCATCAGTCCAGCTGTGGCTTTCGGAGGCAACTGAAGATGCTATGAGCAGATTAGTATATCTAAATGTCATCCAGGGGTTTTTGTCCTTGTTGCTAATTCCTTTCCACCTTCCTAGTTGTTGTCTTGCTGGGTGATGCGGGTGGTGATATGTTGAAGCTTTAACCAATGGAACATCTTTCATTAATTCCTCCATTATTGGTGATGGAGTGGTGTTAGGTTCTTTTGTTGGTACTTGCTTTGATGTCTGTGTTTGGTTGTTTACCATCAAAGGCTCATCATCTGATGTGTCTGTGTCGTTAGAGATTTTCACTTCTTCCTCCCTAGTCTCGCCATGGTTCCTAATGCAAATATCATGCAATGTAATTTTCTTCTTTTTATACCAGAGCTTCATGAATTTATTTTGCACATTAAAATTGACAGTACCAACGGATTCCATCCAAGGGTGTCCTAAAAAAACATTCACAACAACCATATCTGAAGCATAAAAATCAGAATGCAACACATACTTATCCATAGAAATCTTCAAATCTTTATAAATTTGAACATCTTCATTATCAACCTGTGTGTTTTCAATATGTTTTGCTGGAACTTGCAATTTTTTAGCCAAATTAACATTGATACAATTATGCTTGCAACTAGGAATGATAGACACAATGATGTTCTCTTTCTGAATAATTCCATTAACATGTAATATGGAAATATTAGTAGAAAAGAAGTCTTTGTCTCTTAGTATCTTTCTTTCCGGCTTTAGACCACTTGTCCAAAATGACTTTTGCAAGTTTTTTCTCGGGAAGTTTCCTCACTGCGCTGTTAAGTGAGGTCCACCATTTATTTGCCTCATCTTTCAGATGAAGCCCTATGGAGCATATCCAAAAAATTCAGTATTGAGCCTTGAGATGTTGTAAAAAATCTTCAATAGTAGGGCCATCATCTTTTCCTGTAAACTTCATCTTGCGAGAATCCATAAAATAAAGTAAGGGTTTTGAAGAAAATCACTTACTTTGACAAAAATTTAAAATGGACATTACTCGGTCAATATAACTCAGAATCCTTAATACAACCTGTTTTTGAAAATGGAATAGCCATTCTGCATCTAACCATGTGACTGAAATCCCGATCTAGGTACTCTGGAAACATAGATTCGCGCTGCAACTGTCCCGCCGTCATAAAATTTCTGAAAAAATGGCTGATTTTAAATCAGTGATAACTCCCTCATCCGGACTCCAATTTGACCGATTTTTTTTTGAAATCGGGTGATTTTTCAAGGGGAGCTCAGATATGTAATTGGTTGTCTGAAATTGTGCACCAGAATCTACTAAAAAATTTAGGATATTTGCCGTACACAAATTGCCGTCAAAAACATTTCTGCAACACAACTAAATTTAAATCAGCGATATCACCCTCATCTGGACTCCGATTTGACTGATTTTTTTTTTGAAATTGGGAATTTTTCCATAAAGAATCCAGATCTGATATTTATTTCTGAAAATTTTTCGCCAAATTTTCCAGATCTGCTCTACAAACTCGCCGCCCAAAAATTTCCTGCAAAAAATGAAAAAAACAAATCTCCAAACTCTGCCCAAGAAAGTGCTCCGATACCACTTGTAATAGATCTGACAAGAAAATGTATATAAATATAAAATATGCCCAATAAATAACACCATAAAAGACAAAACTTCAGATCTTCATTAATATCAAAACCCTTAAGGTAGGGCAACACCATACATTCACTCCTTAATGAAGGAGACCACTCCACAAGCCATATGCTTGCCCATACAATAATTCTTCACATCTCTCAATGGAGATTCTCTAGCCTCTATACAGGTTTCATACATGCAATACCATGGGTCTCTCAATACCATACATCCAATAAAATGGGCTTATCACTTTATTCCCTAGCTACATGTGGTCCCTTACATAATGTGGGTTAACCACATTATTTATTAACTATGGCCCAATTATTTATCATTCTTATATTATTACATCATATTATTCCCTTGGGTACCTCCCTCTGTACCGTATATTATCCCCCCTAGGTATACTACACATTTGGTCTTTTGGGAGTTGTGGAGTCGCCAGGTGGAGGATTTCAAATGTTTTAAGATGAGTTGCTCTCCATCATCAGCAATTGAATACCAATCTAAGGATGTTATGGGTCTTCTAAGCTCTTAAGGATGTCTAAGATGAAATTTAATCAGAAGTCCCCAGTGGAGTCGCCATTATGTTAGGTCCTCGTAGTTTTGCAAGATTGGCAAGATTAATTTTACAAATGGTGTCATACGCACTTGTCACCGTCCCCGCAATTCCCCATCCCGCACATTGGAGGGCTCATTCCGTGACTTGTGAACATGGAAATATCTTGAAAACACTTTCATGGCATTCCCCCGAACATGTACTTTCATTGCCCTGAAGACAACTCCTTGTGAAAAACCCTAAAAATAGCCTTTTTTGCATTGGCGCGGTTACACAGTTCAACCCTCGTGCCAATGGGGCAAATCCTCCAAAGAGGGCGCACCAATTGGCGCTCTGTATTAGAGCCGCACCCACGCCAGGCTTAATAAAGGGTGTTTAAAAAAAATAAATGGTGGAAGATTGACCCCAACCAATTCCTAAACTAGTCTCTAATTTGAGTTGGGAGGTTGGCTTCGAATCTCCTTGTAGAGGGAGTAGTTTTCCACCTTTCATGGAAGCTTCCTTTAGGATAGGGCCAATCCCATGATTGTAGGGATCCCAACTCCCCTTCCACCATATATATAAGCTTGCCATTTCCCTTTACAAGCTAATCTCCAAGAGGCTTCATAGCCAAAAGAATGCTGCAAGAGCTTTGATAGTCCTCATAGTGCCAAATCTATAGCAAGGAGATTGATGATCGAAGAGAGAGGCTTGTTCCCATTCCCGACAAGCTTTGCGAGACGTATTACGCTGACGACCCGCCAAAGGAAGACTTCAGCATCAGAGCTAGGTTGTATCATCCTTTGTTTCATTAATGATAAGTGACTACGATTATAGTTCCACTTGTATTGTTAATGTTTTACGATCATGAGTTGTGTCCTCTCTGACTGACACATAATTGCAATTGTATGGTTTTACACTCGTATGTTCGTCATATTTCTTGTGCGTGCAGGTGTTCGAATTGTGACCTGTCAGAGCAAGGGATCGAGAGCACCATCCTCTCCGCAACGACAACAACGTTGGACCTGAGGTAGGCCTTCTATCGCGCTTTGATTTTGCAATTAGGAGCTTGCATTGTAGCGTGTTTGATTGTTGCTAGACCCGTTCTGGGCTAGTAGGGATCACCTCTGTCCACAGAGGGGATTTGCCTCTTTAAAAAATTGGCGACTCCACTGGGGAGTTAGCTTGTTGTTTGATTTATAAACTACAGACGGAGCCTGAAGTTAGCCAGATAGCCTTTGAAACACTCTTGCTCTTCATTAGCGAAGTAGATTAATGCTGCTTCAGTCAATCTCTAGTTTAGTTTGTAAAATGAACACTTGGAGTATTGTCTTGTCTTTCGGTCGTTTCTTGACTTTGCTTGCTTGATCAGCTCTTTTGGCTGGCTCTTTTTGTGAGTTTGGCTTTTGGTTTGAGCTTTACCATCACTGGTCTACTTCTTGGATTTCTTATTTTTTATTTTTCCTTGGTAAACTCGGCTGGCGCGCTTTTTAGTGTTACAGTCGCGCCCACTAGCGCATGTTGTCAGTGTACTACTCGTGCCAATACTATTCTGGCGCTAGTTTCAGCCTTACAGTCGCGCCAATCCTGTAAAGTATTAGGGTTTACTGTGTTTTGAGCTCTCTGAGACTGATCTGGGTGTTTGGTCTTTTTTTTTCGACTGCTTGAGTGTTCTGGAGCCTTGTTTGACTGACTGTGACCTTCTTCCTTTGGTTGTTTGCCCATTTCCATCGATTCTACATTTTAGCCCTAGGGCATCTAGGTGCTATTGTGCGTCGAGCCTCCCTTGGGAGTTTTTGGTTTTTGTCTGTTCAGTCAGCTTTGTGATTGCTCCTTCGTACTAGTTTGGTGGTTGTCTATTGTTTCATTGTGTTATTTGAGTGTCTGGCTTCCTCTTCATTTGAATTCCGCTTTGTCTCCTTTTGGGCCTAGATTACATGGTTCAATTGAGTCTTTGGGTGTCTTTTGATTTGAGGGACTTTTTATCGAATTGAGATCTGATTGCGTGCTTGCATTGAGTGAAATTTGATTTTTTTTCTCTTTTTCTTTTTCTTCTCAAATTGCTTGTCTCATTAGTTTTCATTTTGTTTAGTGCATTTTGCTCATAAACATTGAAAATACAAAAATAAATCTCTTTTGCTTCGGATTAGTTAATGTGAATTAGATCTTTTTGGTGTTATTGGTGATTAGTAAATTTGAACGAAAAGCTTTTAGTTTCCATTAGCTGAATTAGAGGTGTCATTGGTTGCTTTCTGGTCATTTTGTTCTTATATGAAAAGCTCTTAACTCTCTCATAATTAGCTCTCATCGAATGAAATGATATACTGTGGCATGTAGTGTGCATTTAGGATATTTTAAGATATTACATTCGCTAGGGCCTGAAAACTAAAACATAATTGAAGAGAAACATTAAAATCCATTCAATTTACAATAAGGCAACATTGAACCATTAACGAAATATTTAGAGGTCTAGGCTAGAGACGTGTTTCGGTGTCTTTAAACCTAGTAGCTGTCGTTCTCCTCTTGGCTTTAGACAGCGCTAGTACGGACTTGTGCTCCCCGTACCGTCGAGTATATAAAGGGAGACCCCACTAGGTTTCTATCCTTTATCCATAGGAAGCTGAGTCTGCCACCCTATACCCGTGATACACTAGACACATCATTCGGGGAGATTTCCTGCACATACGTTAAGTCCTTGGTTGATTTCTCTTTCATTTTGAAACCAAGGTGTATATTGCAGTTCACGGTTATTTGGTACACCCTTTGCCTAGTATTCCCGAGTAGTCATTTTGATCTTATCCGACTCTTTAAATTTGAAAAGATCACCAAGCGCTTGTCCTTTCACGCTTGCTTCAAAAATGAAAGAGATAGAGTCATCTTTCATCCGTTTCTCGACTCTTAAAACATGAAACGGTGAAGTTTCTAAGTTTCAATGTCGTAAAATAAATCACCCGCGATCACACGCCTATTAGATTTTGCTTGTTGGCTGTTTGATTGTGTGCCTTGAGTCTTTTTCAACCCGTGTGTGTGTTTGATCTTTTTCTCTTGCCATTGCTACCACAGTGGTGAAACCTTCAGTTTTTTCTACTAGTAGTCCATATACAGACGATTCATCAGAGGTTTCTCAATCCTCTGCTGAACCTCAGGAGCCCATCATTTTCGAGTTTCCCGACGGGGGACCGGTTCTGTCTAAGCTTCCCTTTGGAGGACCAGTTGAGTTCAATTGGCCCTTATCTGACCCTTGGTCTGGATTTGGAGTAGGGGGACATTTCCCTCCTCTTACATCGGGTTCGCCTTTTTTAGTTGTTGTTATTCCTCCTAGTCCTCGCCGTCTGTTACGAGATTTAGCAGCAGGTTCAAATATGAGTGAATCTAGTCATTTTGATAGTGAGGAAATCCCCACGTCTGGTGAAGATTACCATCTATTCCCAGAAGTAACTCGAAATTTATTTCCAGAAGACAACGCTAAACCATCTGTTATGTCTTCCCTTGGTCCCTCACTACCAGCAGGGTATAGATCCTTAGGTCAGATTATCATTGCCGCTGCCTCTATGGGGTTATCATCTCCTTCTACGAGGCCGGTTGTTCCTTCATTGGGGATGTCCCCTAAGACACCTATCACGTCATCCCCTCAGGTCACTTCTGTACCCGTCAAGCCCACTGTTTGGGTGGCTGCATCTACACCTGCTGTTACTACTTAGTCCGTAAGGACCACATCGCTTCCCGAAGAAGTTTATATAGCTTATGCTATGCCGGAGAAAATTTCTCCTGAGGAGTATCGATTGTCTCTACAACAATTGAACCCCGAGGTCGGATAGTCCTCTCAAGATCCCAACCGCTCGTAGTTTTCGCACTATGCACATGATGGTACACCCGTGTACATTTTTCCATATCAATACGATGAGAACGGGAACCCTTTGCGTTTACCTGCTCCTGAGGCTCAACTTCATGCTCAGGGTTTACCGTATAACCAGGCTGGGCAACCTTATAACCCGCAAGGACAACCTTTTCAAGGCCAACCTTCGGGCCAACCTGGCTATCCTTATGACCTGCAAGGACAACCTTTTCAAGGCCAACCTTCGGGCCAACCTGGCTATCCTTATGACCTGCAAGGTTACCCTGCGGGCCAGCAAAGGCCATTATACAGTCTGCAAGGACAATATTACAACCCTTCAGGTCAACTCGTGCAACCTCTTCCTGGAGTCCAACCGGGGCAACCTCAAGGACTCACAGGTCAACCGGGGTACCAACCTGGACCAGTATACGGTCCTGGGGGGCAAGTCCAACCATCCCAACTCGTGTAACCTTAGTATCCTATTGCTCCAAATGTTGCACATCATCTAAGACCATCTTATGGTCCTGCTCCAGGTCAAACCGGTTATCAACCGCCACCCGACTCGATTCCTCCACCAGGCCAACTGGTCCATCCGGTACAACCCGGTGTTCCACCACCAGGCCAACAGACCCATCTGGTACAACCTGGTGCTCCGCAATAGCTAGGTCAACTTGTGCAACCGGCACAACCTGTTTATCCGGGTCAACCTATTCAACCAGGGCATCCCGTTCATCCGGGTCAACCTGTTCAACCAGGGCATCTCGTTCAGCCAGGTCAGCCTCCACACTCTTTTAACCCTGCCCAACAGCCAGTTTACTCGATGCCACAACCGAATCAACTAGTGCATCCTAATTATCAGGCTTAGCAGGGTCCCACTTATCAGCAGCCCGCTCAACCTCAAGGCGGTTACTACCCTCACGGTCAATCTAGATCGACTTATAATCCGCCCCAAGGTTCCCATTATTACAATCAACAACCTGGCTACACCTATACTCAGCAGCCAAATCCACATACTGCTCAAACGGGGCCGACTTACAATCAGGGTCCATACTCTAGTTATTAAGCCCCGTACACTGGTTACCAGCAACCGAATCAGGCTAGTTAACAGCAACCGAATTAGGCTGGTTACCAGCAACCGAATCAGACTGGTGATACACCCTATACCCCCTACAGTCAGAATCCTGCTGGATAGTACCCATGGGGGCAAGGATATTCTCAAACAGCATGGAGTACAGGTACCGGTCCTTATCGAGGGCCTGGCATTCCATTCAATCCGAAATTTCCGTTCTTGGCTACCTTGGAATTACCAGATGTTTTTAAATTAACCAATGATCCGATTCCTCATAATCCTTATTGGCCTCCGGTTCTGACCAAGGTGCCTGGTGACTGCCCAAAGTTTGAAGGTAAAGCTGGTGAAGACCCCCAAGCTCATGTAATGACCTACCATTTGTGGTGTTCATCTAATTCTTGGGTCGACGATTCAATTCATCTACGTCTCTTCCAATGCACTCTTACCGGTGCTGCCGCTAAGTGGTATATTGAATTACCCCGTGGCATCTTTCAAGATTTCAATACTTTAGCAATGGCCTTTCTGACTCACTTCCAGTTACCGGTTCGCTATGAAGCCGGGACGCATCTCCTAACTTCACTGAAGCAGGATAAAGTCATCCACATATCTGATCACATTCATGAGTGGTGACGTCGTCGTAGGCTGATCAAGTTTGATATACCTGATCAACTGCTAACTCATTGGTTCACCACATGCTTCGTTAACAAAATCGTGCAAGATATTTCTATGGGGGTATGTGTGACTGAAGAACAGGCCATTGTGCATGCCCAGTATCTTGATCTGGTATACTCTCAATCTGGCACGCTTTATGATATTTTGACTGATGCTCCACACCCGGGAACCTCTAAAGCTCCGCCTACCCCAGCGGTGGATGGTGTTATTGGTTCCGTGTCTCAAAATTCTCGGAAATCCTCGAATGGGAAGCAGAAGTCCAATTCGTCCAATAATTCTACTCTTCCCACCCCTCCAGATTCTGGCAAAACTGTAGAGGTTAACGCCGTTCAGGCCAATCCTACGGAAAAAGCCTCCAAAGGGAAAAAGAAGGGCAAAGGCAAATCCAAACCCGACGCCCCAAAGTCAGAATCTTCTAAACCTCGGACTGAGGACGGTTCCCAACGTAAACCGAAGTACCCCTGCCTTATTTGTGAAGGAGATCACTATACCAAAGATTGTCCTCGACCATCTTAAATTAGTCAACTTCTCAAAAGCTCTAAAGGGACTCCGGCAGTTCTTAAAGAACCGTTCTCGTCTCAGCAGACCCAGATGGTTGAACAACCTTCACCATCTGCACCATTTGGGTCCCAGGTCTTTATGATGAATGGTGCTGCACCTGTCTCCATCGCTACACATTCGAAGGATTATACTGGATCACGTCAGGCAGCTGGAAAGGAAGTTGTGGATGGCCCACCTCCTCCACCTGTCTCTGGTTCTTTAGAAATTGAGAATCCTACTGCTGAACCAGTTGTGAGGCCACCTTCTAAAGGTGTTCTACGAAGGTCTTCCTACAATCCAAATGCCCGTGCCGCTCAGCACTACAGTATTGTTGAGGATTTGGCACAGGCGCCTTCTGCTATGTCTGCATTGGAAGTCCTTCAAAGTTGCCCTTCGCAACGGAAAGCTCTGTTGTCTGCAATCGGTGGAATCGATCACGCTGATTCTAGTCTTCTCACCTTCGACTTAGAAAACTTTACCCCCCGGCTTCTGCATCAAATTGCTCTCGTTATTCAAGTCGGGATCAACGGTCTTAATATTCATCGAGCCGTTGTGGATCAAGGTGCTTCTACCTGTGTCATGTCGTCCGCCTGCTAGAAGGCTATTGGGTCTCCGGCCCTGTCATCATCTCCCAACGCCTTAGAGGCATTCAATGGTCGGGAATCCAAACCCCTGGGTGTTCTCGAGAGTTTGCCGATTACGTTACAGGGGAAGACAGTCAACGTAGAAGTGGAAGTGGTTGACGCCAAACTTAACTATAATCTGCTTCACGGCCGCAGTTGGACTCACGCTATGCTATGCTTGCCATCCACCCTCTTTCGACTTCTTAAGTTCCCCCATGAGGGCAAAATTGTAACTGTGGATCAATTGTCTTTCTTCACCTCCACCTCTGAGAACAACGTTCCTTACGTGGATAAGATCCCCAATCCCCCTGACAGTGTAGAACCCAGTCTCTTCAAGGACCTTGTCCTCATGGGCATTTTTCCCGCACCGCCACCGCACACCGTTCAAGTTAATATGATCTCTAGGTCTGACGACCCATGGATCATCCCTTCGCCTGAACAGGTGACTGATTTTGGAGAATCAATGCCTTTAACTCCAATACAGATTAATTACTGCGAAATCATTGCTGCATCCGATCCTCCCCCTCCTCAACATGCTCCCTCGAGCATGGCTTTAGATATCTATTCTCAATCCCCCTGGCTCGGTGAGGCCGACTCGCCTGATCCTCTTAAAGAGACTTTTCCTTCTAACGAAGCCATTATTGAAACCATGTCTCTTGAGGAGCTGCCTTGGAGCGATACACATCATCATTCCTCCTTTATGCCTAGACTGGGGGCAATGTCAGATTGTCTAGAGCGTTTTGCATCTCAGGTTCCCACTCCGCCTCTCCAGACACCCATATTGACACATGAGGTCTTCTCAGAGGGAAACCTGAGCAACATTACTCAAACCACTCCGATCGACATCTCCGTTAAAACGGGGATAGTTGAAAACATACATGTGGGAGTAACTCGTTCTCCTGATGAGATAGGAGTTTATGCCGATCTTTTCCGAGAATTCAGAGACGTGTTCGCTTGGTCCTATGAGGAAATGCCTGGGATTGATCCCAGCATAGTAGTGCACGAGATTCCTACCTATTCCGGTGCGAAACCCGTGCACCAACGCTTACGACTGGTGCATCCTCGCAAAGCCGCTGCCATTAAAGCAGAAGTGGAAAAACTTCTGAACGCGGGCTTCATTTACCCGATTCCCCTCACAGAATGGGTCTCAAATATTGTCCCTGTAGATAAAAAGCAGGGCACTATAAGGGTCTGCGTTGATTATCGTGATATTAATCGCGTCTATCCTAAGGACAACTATCCCAATCCCTTCATAGATCAAATCATCGACGAATGCGCTGGGAGTGAGATTTACTCCTTGATGGACGGCTTTTCCGGGTATAATCAGATAAATATTTTACCTGTCGATCAACACAAGACTGCATTCATCTGTCCGTGGGGTACCTTTGCTTATAAAAAGCTCCCGTTCGGCTTGAAGAACGTTGGAGCTACTTTCCAGCGTGCTATGTCTTACGCATTCCACGACATACGCCATATCGTTCAGCCTTATCTGGACGATCTGCCAGCTCACTCAGCTCGGCGGGAGGATCATCCCGAACACCTCCGCCAGATTTTCCTTCGTTGTCGACGCTATAATATCCGGCTTAACCCTCATAAATGCGTATTTTGCGTGGATAGTCGTCTCTTGGGGTTCATAGTCTCTAAGGATGGGATTCGCCTCGACCCTCTAAAAGTCGAGGCCATTGTCAATCTCCCATCACCCTCCTCGTTATATCAATTGCAAAGTCTGCAGGGAAAAGCTAATTTCCTTCGACGCTTCATCCCGAACTACGCGGAAGTTGCCAAAGGTTTCACGCGTCTCTTAAAGCAGAACGTTCCCTTCCGTTGGGACGAGATTGCTCAACGATCCTTTGAGAAGCTTAAGACGTTACTTGTTAATGCTCCGTTGCTTCGTCCTCCAAACTATCACCGTGATTTCACTCTATATTTGGCCGCCAGATTTAGCACTATAGCTATGGTTCTGGTGCAGGACGACGATGATGGCAATGAACATGTTGTCTATTATCTATCACAGAACCTTCTTGACACAGAGACACGTTACGCTCATGTCGAGAAGTTGGCATTAGCCGCAGTGCAAGCTGTGCAACGTTTTCACCACTACATCCTACTGCGTACAACAACCGTGGTTTCGGATTGCAACCCCATGACATATACTCTATCTCGACAATTACTGGGGGGAAAATACTCCAAATGGATCATTATCCTTCAGGAGTTCGACTTAGAGTTCACCACTGCTAGGTCGACCAAATCACTGGTTTTTGCGGATCTCATTTGCTCCCTCCCGACAGACTCCACACCCTCTCACTTTGAAGATCATATCCCGGACGAAACCCTCTTCCTTATCAGTACTCGCGACCCATGGTATGACGACATTATTGTGTATCTTCAAACGTCAAATTTCCGCTCTGAGTTGACCAAAGATGCCCGACGTCGGATTCGGCATCAGTCTCAACCCTACCGCATTGTAGGAGATACATTATACCGTGTTGGAGTAGATTCGGTGCTCCGTTGGTGCTTGACAGTGGAAGAGGCCAAAAGAGTCTTGAATGACTGTCACAGTGGCGCTTGTGATGGTCACATGTCTGGATATGCCACCACCCAGAAGATTCTGCGTGCGGGTTACTTATGGCCGTCAATCTTCAAAGACTGTATTGTTGCAGTCCGCAAATGTCATGCGTGCCAGGTTTTTTCAGTGCAAGATGCACGCGCCACCCCTCCCTTTGCACCCTATCATTACCGTCAGCCCTTTCGCAAAATGGGGTGTAGATTTCATGACGTGTAACCCTCATTCGGCCAGGGGGCATGCATATATAATCGTCGCTGTCGACTACTTTACTAAGTGGGCCGAAGCGATGCCTACACTAGTCGTCGATGGTAAGACAACTGCCCAGTTTATTTTCAACCAAATCATTGCACGTTTCGGGGTCCCTCAGGCCATTGTAACCGATCATGGCACTCACTTTTGAGATTACATGATGGCCGAGCTGACATCAAGATTGGGCTTACGACACGATAGCTCAACGCCATATTACCCCCAGGCAAATGGCCAGGTTGAGGCTGTGAACAAGGTTTTGGTCACAATGCTTCAACGAACAGTTGGAATTCATAAGTCCAATTGGCACCTCCAATTGTTCTCAGCTCTATGGGCATACCGGACGTCAGCAAAGAGTGCAACCGGATTCACACCATTCCAATTGGTGTATGGTCTGGAAGCAACTCTTCCGGTTGAGTGCGAAATTCCTTCCTTAAAGTTGGTTGTGGAACTTTTTCCCAATACTTCTCCTGAAGAAGAGCGTCTCTTGTATTTGGAACGGTTGGATGAAACCCGCCGCTTGGCTGCTTTAGTCATTGAAGCACAGAAAAAGCGGGTCAAAGCACACTTTGATCAATCTGTCTCTCCACGTTCCTTTGTCGAAGGGGACCTTGTCCTCCTATACGACCAAGCGCACGAAAAACTCGGGGCAGGAAAGCTCCAACCCATGTGGCATGGGCCCTATATAGTAAAACGAGTATTGAAAAATGGGGCTTATGAGCTCATTGATTATGAAGGAGTTCCGTTGGCGCAGCCTAGAAATGGGTTGTACCTTAAGAAATACTACGCTTGAAGTTATTTTTAGTGTGGTGTGTGTACATAGGTGTGTATATTCATTTGTGTGCATGTGTGGTGTGGTGTGCGATGTAAGCATCTTTCTGTTGATCGGGTCTTCCTGATTGTGCAGATGTCTATTACTCCATTTGTGGGTTTTGCGAATGGTGCCTCCCGCAGTACCAGGAATCTGTCCTCAGCAGCCTGGGTAATCTATGATCCTACTGGTGAGTTGGTTGGCCTGCAAGGTGTGTGTATGGGTCCTGCTACAAATAATATCGTGGAATATAGTGCTGTGTTGGAATTATTAACCGAGTTTGTGGACCTTGGTATTCATGAATTACTTGTGTATCTAGACTCGCAACTTGTAGTATTACAGCTTAATGGTCACTATTCAGTTAGAAACCCATCCATTTTACGTCTGTATCTGCGTATTCGTCTACTGGAGAGAAATTTTGACTATATCACATATCAACATATACCCAGGCAGATGAATACATTAACAGATGCAGTAGCTAATTTGGTTTTAGATAGACATTTGCGCAATTTATAAAACGAAAACATCATCACATGTAAAGAGATCCATCCAGAAATAGGTATATGTGTGTGTGTGTGTGTGTGTCGAAATGTTTACATAGTGTGCATCACATAAGATCAAAAAATATACATGTTCATCTTAATACAGCCGAAGACGACATGTCTCTTGGAAAATATGCAAGAAAAGCCCTAATGTCTAATCTGCATGGTGCTCATGGTAATAAGCCACTGCACGCACTAAGCGTCTCAGTAGTCGGTGGAGGTGACTGGGCACCCCCATAGTGTGTCGCTGGTATGCTAGCGGAACATCTGCTACCGTGCATAGTCCGGGATCCCCCGGGCGATGCCCTCCAGGTTCTGAATCAGTTCACCTCCCTCACCACCCTCAGCTTGAGGGTCATGTTCAGCATGGGTTCTCCGCGCAATGGGCGACATGCCCGCGGGCCTCTCTAGGCCGACATCTGCATACACATAAAACTATTATTAGAATGAACATGTATTACCAAAAAAATCAGAAATACATCAAAATCAAAAAGAGCATCATACCCAACTCCTCATCCCAATCCTCCCCCTCCAGGACCAAAAGGTCAGGATCTTTGGTGAAATCGGTCCCAGCATAGGGCCAATCTTCGACCACGATCAGTTGTCGCCGCAACCACCCAAAAAACTCGGGCCTCCAAGACATCTGTTGGCCTCCTCCTGACGTGGGCATAAGTGCTGCCCAGCGATCCATCCTCGACTCCCTTGGTACCGGCTCAGCAAATATGGCCCCTTGGCCCTGGAAAATGGGTAGTCATTCCAGGATGAACGACACCAAAATGGAACCGTAGCCAAACTACTTTAGTTTGACTTGCTTGCATCTTGTCAGCTGCCTCTTGATATTGACTGTCACTGCAGTAGCCAAATCGAACAATGTGGGGTTCACACACTCGGAGGCTAGTATGAGTTGGGCTTTGGTCGCCTCATGCGGTGCCTGCGATCCCGCAGCCCGTGTAATGGTGTGTAGCACCACTCTGAGTGCTAGATCGTGGACTGTGTGGATGTCCACCTTCCCGCTTCCCGATCCGGTTCATGCCCCTGGGCACACCCTCACCATTACTTGTTCCATCTTTTCTCCAAAAGGTCTGCTGCCCGTCATAATGGGTACTGGGCCTCTCCGCGACAGCCTGGTGATGAAATATACGTCGGAAACCTCAAGTTCCAACACTTGGTCCCGAAGTTTAAATACTTCTTCATTTTTGTCCCATATGCTGACCAAGTATTGTAGCAGCTCAGGTTGAGCTCGTAAACATGGAGTAAGAAAGAATTTTTTGAGTCCACAGTTCTTCAGCGCATTCATACAGGCTTCATTTTCCATAGCCATTTCATCTTCCTCCCCATGTTCCCTCTCCTTCCATTCAATAACCACTGTGCTTAGTTACCTGCATCAACATGATCAAAAAACCCTTATTAGATCTCTGTCATGCTTAAAAATCCATATGTATGGCTCACTGTTTAAAAACTTAAAGCGGAAAATTATGTTGCGCCATTGGCGCGACCCCTTTGTGAGCAAAATTCCATTGGCGCGGGTCCGTGCCCGATACCCACGCCAATGGCGGAGCCCTAAAATTTTAAAATGTCTCCTCCAGAGATCGACTGTGCAATGGAAACTCATCAAAAATGGATTAAAGTGGAGCTTAAGGGAATGCCTTCTACCTGGAAAAAACGAGGAGCTGAATCACAGCCCGAATCAGTCGCAACCACCGCCGCAAGTTTGCACACAAACAAACCACTGTTGCTCTCCAAGTAAGGTAAAAGGTAAAAGTAAATTTGTTTTACCATTTGAAGCCTATTTATAAATTTTTAAGTCAAAAATTAGGTTTTCAGTGTCATTTTTCCCAATATTTTAATATATTTTGTCAAAAATGGATTTTACACTTGCTTATGTGTGCAGCGACAGGTTTTTTGCGCGACTTGGACAGTGATACGAGTTGTATTTTATACTTTTTCGGACTCGGTAAAAACACAAAAAAGTCATTTTGGAGTCATCTTTCAGCTCTTTTCTGACTCTCTAAACATGAAAATATTTCCGAGTCCCTTGTCGTTTTCGATCTCGTTAAAGTGGACACGAAACGACATCTACCCAGTATACGTTTACCCCTTTTTCGGGCTGGGATAGATTATTTACGAAAAAGGAATACCCTAGCCTATCGCGACTAGGAGGTTTTCTTAGATATTGTTTTCCAGCTTTTCAGGTCTGAGGAACTATTTACGAAAAGGGACCGTTGGAGTTTAATTTTCCGCTGTCTTTTCAAACTCTCTAAACATGAAAAGACGTCGAGTTCTTCCTTTGTTAGACTCGTTAAACCCTGATGACATCGAATTCAGTCATAATGACGATATTCGAGTTCCTCCTTCCTAGGGCTCGTTAAATGTACTAGGTTGGGTCTATATAGCAAGCATATGGTATCCTCTTCAATCTTGTATAAAATTAAAGAGGTACTCGCCAGAAATGGTGGGGAAAATGGAACTGGCATCATTGTCGTGTCGGCAGTATGTCGCTCTTGAACATGGCACTTGTCTGCATTCGTGTCGGGTTGGGGACATCTCATCTCGTTTTCCACTTGCCTCCGTGGGTTTGGGTGATCCCTTTTGACCTCTCATCTGCTCTTTGTCCCATCATCATGACCTCTGATCTGTTGATGTTAAATACTGCCAAACTCACTATCGTGTCGCCATATGTTTAAGAGAAGTTGACCTCTGCAAAATTTCAACCTTCCTCCGATTCTCATCTGATCTTGATTCACAAAGACATTATGTTCCTCTGTCTCATGTCGATGATGTGGGAAACACTATGGCCCACCTTCGATCAAGGTCATTTCCTATTGACTTCAGCTCATTATCCAGGAAGCTGATCTAGAGACTCCCTTCTAGTACCTTGGAGCCTGCATGCCTCAATGGCAAGTTCTTCGCATTCGACGTGAGGTTCTCATCACTGGCCTCTGATCGAGTAATTCTACGGGTGTTCGACGTCATCTCATTAATTCACATGTCGTGGATTGTACCTATAGTACCTTGAGGGCCATTGTCATTATTGGTGGTACCTCCCGCGTCTGTTGACAGCTTTCATCATTGGCTGGTAATCAGACGATGTTCTTGCATGTTCGACTTCAGCTCACATATTCGCATGCTTGAACTTGTACTTTTTTCGGGTCGAGATGGAGCGCAAGACCCTGGATTCCTGTCTGTTATAATCCAGGCTGCGATTTTGTGGATTATCATGATTAGTTACATGACTCACTGATTGGATGGTTGCGACCATACCTGAGTCTATTTATCGATCCTTACTGGATGGCTGCATCCATGCCTTGGATCTAGATTATTGTATACTCTGTTATGGATGGCTGCGCCCATACCACATATATCATGTATTTGAGATATCGATTCCAACTGTGCTTCTCTATGCGGGTTTTCTGACAGCGGTGTTTTCAGTTGGACACGTTCTCGTAAAGCATTTCACCCCTCTCTCTCTTTCGGGCCTCATGCTTTAGGGGGCATCTGTTACACAACAATTTGTCACCGTCCCTGCAATTCCCCGTCCCGCATATTGGAGGGCTCTTTCCATGACCTGTGAGCAGTGACATAACTTGAAAACACTTTCATGGCATTCCCCTAGACATGTACTTTCATTTCCCTGAAGAAAACTCCTTGTGAAAAACCCTAAAAATAGCCTTTTTTGCATTGGCGCGGGTACACAGTTCAACCCTCGCACCAAGGGGGCAAATCCTCCAAAGAGGGCGTGCCAATTGGCGCTCTGTCTCAGAGCCGCACCCGCGCCAGGCTTAATAAAGGGTGTTTTTTAAAAATAAATGGCAGAAGATTGACCCCAACCAATTCCTAAACTGGTCTCTAATTTGAGTTGGGAGGTTGGCTCTAAATCTCCATGTAGAGGAAGTAGTTTTCCACCTCTCATGGAAGCTTCCTTGAGGATAGGGCCAATCCCATGATTGTAAGGATCCCAACTCTCCTTCCTCCATCTATATAAGCTTGCCATTTTCCTTTGCAAGCTAATCTCCAAGAGCCTTCATAGCCCAAAGAATGTTGCAAGAGCTTTGATAGCCCTCATAAGTGCCAAATCCATAGCAAGGAGATTGACGATCGAAGAGAGAGGCTTGTCCCCATTCCCGACAAGCTTTACCGAGACGTATTTCGCTGACGACCCACCGAAGGAAGGTTCAGCGTCAGAGCCAGGTTGTATTTTCCTTTGTTGAAGTAATGATAAGCGACTATTGGTTATGGTTCCACTCGTATTATTCATTATGATCATGAGTTGTGTCTTCTCTGAATGATACATAATTGCATATATCAGGTTTTACGCTTGTGTTTGTCATGTTTCTTGTGTGTGCAGGTGTTCGATCGCAGCAAGTGAGAGGATTGTGATCTGCTGGAGCAAGGAAACTGGAGCATCATCTCTTTTACAAATGACAGCGTTGGACTTGAGGTAGGCCTTCTTCACGATTTGGTTTATTTCAATTAGGAACTTGCGTCGTAGCGTGTTACGATTGTTGCCAGACCCGATCTGAGCTAGTAGGGATCTCCTCTGTCCGCAGAGGGGATTTACCTCTACAAC
>JAXQQM020086485.1:0-29758 GCA_034641835.2 Pinus albicaulis | reverse complement strand
GAAAAAGTTTTATAGCAAACTTTGAGATGGAAACTTGCAAAGAAGAGTGATTCACTTAGTTTCAATAGTTTTCTAGGCTATATGGACAAGCTAATGGTTCTTTTTGGCAAGAAGATTTATGCTTATCTCCTGTGTTTAGGTGAAGTCTTCTGAATCGCTAAGTTATACTTAGTTTGTCACTGATTACAGAGTTTGCACCATTAGTTTTAAGTTTTGGAAATGATGAGTTAACAGAAAGGTATGGTTTATGAATTTTTTTGTTTTTTATGGAGTTTTTAGGCCTACTTGAGACTAGTGGAGTCGCCAAGTGGAACTTGGTTGCTTTTGTAAAGATGTAGTTATGGTCCACCACCAGTAACTAGGGAAAAGCCAATCTGGGAATGTTTTGGGGTTTTTTGAGTTTGATGTGCAGCCTATGGTTCATTAAAGTATTCTAAACCTGTTTCATCACTTTTCTAGGGTGGTGATAACAAAAAGAGTTTACTCTAAATGATTATATGGACTGCTTGCCTATTTAA
Organism: Pinus albicaulis; assembly: GCA_034641835.2. Taxonomy (NCBI): domain Eukaryota; kingdom Viridiplantae; phylum Streptophyta; class Pinopsida; order Pinales; family Pinaceae; genus Pinus; species Pinus albicaulis. Next base: position 29,240 of record JAXQQM020086485.1, on the reverse strand, counting down.
AAGTTTAAAGACTAATGAATCTACAAGAGCTTGCTAGACTATTATGTACTCAGTTAGTCCCACCGTGATCACCATTATGTTAGGGTCCCGTGATTTGGCTGATTGGCAAGCCAAATGACAGTGTAACATCAAACTAGTCTTTGGAGCCCAAGGACCTAGCCTTCCTGGACTCAGAGAGGACTCTCTCTATTTGTGTAAGCAATATCTGTGTGTTTGCTTATTGTGTTATGATTTTAGGCTAGTTATGAAGTGATTTTTTGGTTTTGGTTTTTAGGTTGTGAGGGATGAACTGATCAAAGATTAAGATAGGTAAAAAGATGCCGAATCAACTAGGCTATGGGTTCAAAAAGGTCCGAGAAAGCTTTCATATGGTGATACAAGGTTGTTGAAGGGTCGATTTGATTCGAGGTAAAATGGATCTTTGGGAAAAATGGAGTGAGATGGACATTAAGTTTGTGAATAACAAAGGACTTCAAGCATAAATAGTCTAATAGTTGACATAAACATGGTAGGGAAAACCATTAATCATGAGAAATGTATTATAGTAGAGAGGAATAACCTGTTTCTGAGTTTTGAATCATGAGATATGTAACTATAAGCTGATCAACGCATAGAAATAAACATTCAAGCCATGCATAGAGATATATGACTCTCTAACTTTGGGAAATGGCTATCAGGCTTTGGGGAAATACATTTAAGATAGACAAACAACTCAAATCACTATGCCGTAATGCCTAAACATAGTGCTTCAAGCTATTGGGCACTTTGGAAACAAGATTGCATAGTTTTAGGCAAAGGAAAAGATCAGTACAAGACCTCCTTGGTTCAACAAATGACAATCTAATCAATCAAAGAGAAGTTTCATAGGTGGAGCTATGACTAGCCATGAGTAAGCAGGGCATATCGTAAATCATACTTAGCATGCATAAAACCACAAATAAAACAAGCAAACAATATTCTTCAGTTATTAAAGAGCAATCAAGGATTCTTTAATATGACTAAGAATGAAGAAAACATGGAAACTATAAAGAAACAGGAAATTTGAGGTGCCTCCAAGGGCATGTCTCAAATCTATTCTCTATTGTCATATAGAAAGCAAGAACATGGATTTATGAATGAAAACTAGGAAACAAAACAGAGAGAGAGACACTATACCATTCTACCAAGTCATGGAATCCAACAACAATCCTCTTTCATCATCCAAGAACATCCAAGAAACTATCCAAAAGCATGAGACAAGTATTTCTTCCAAAGCTTATATGACCATATATTTCTTCTATTCATCAATTTCAGCCTTGTTTACAATGAAAGCCTTTGGAATATATAGGCCAAAGTGAGGAAAACCTCTTAGTTCAACTTGCAATCTCATTGGCCTATCCAAAATATCTGATTTTGTCCTTGAGGCTTTACAAATCCCAAGGCACAAAATATCTAATAAAATATCCAAAAATTATTAAAAGAGGGAAATATATTGACTTTTCATAACTTATCATGTACAAAAATAGCTAACGCACATGAAGAAAAGTCACTTTTGAAAGGTTCAATTTTTACAAAAATACTCAAAAAAAAAATCAGCAAAAGGTCCCCTGACTTGCCGGCAACTTTTGGAGGCCTTCCTGATGTCGAAAGGAGGCTCATGGTGGCTCGTTGGAAATCTCTGAGTGTTGAATTTCTGAAAATGTTTATTTTTCTCCGAACTGAATACTGGAAGTCCTCCAAAAACAGACCTATGTGTAAAAAACCAGAAAATAGACCTTGCTGATAAACAAGGCAGAGTGTAGAAAAAGCGAGTGTTTTTCGCCATTTTGGGGGGAGAAAATGATCTTCAATTGTTCTGAAAATTTCTGAGTATGTTCCCCTGAAATTATGGCATCCAATGATACCATTTTCATCCTTTGATGATGCCCCAAACTGAAATGGCGATGCCCATGAGTTTTGGCCAAAAACCCAAAAATGACAAAAAACCAAAACATGTCGAATTTCACCCAAAATTGGCGAGCATGACCCTCAAGGGTTTTCAGAAACATTTTGTAAAGAAGAGGCCAAAATTTGGAGCCTTGAGGTGTATTTCCTCAATTTTGGTGTCGGGCGCTTCCCTTTAGCCTCCTTGAGTTTTTCCTGAGCAGCCTTCAATTTCCGCCGAGCAAACTGATTTAGCTTTTTATAATGCCCGGTCATCCTCCGTTGAAGGTCCAAGTCTCTATTTGCCTTCTCCAATTTCTTCTCCAAGTGATCATTAACTCTCTCAAGCCATGCTTCCCGATTGTTCTCTATCTCTTGTTCGAACAATGTAGTGAGAGGGGTAGATTGGAGAAGGGCATCTTCTTCTTCCTTTTGTTTCTCAAGGGCCTTTTTGAGCCCCATGGTTCTTGGCCTCTTTTGCTTGGGCTGATCTTCGCCTTCGCTCTCATCGAACTCACCCATGAGTTCTTCCAATCTCACTTGTGCTTTGGAGGCCTCCTTTTTGTATTTGATGGCCCGTGTCTCATATACAGCCATATGGACACTCATCTGCTTGTTTTGAACTTGCAAAAAGTGATTGAAGTTCCTAGCCCTATCAAGATCAGTCCTCAAAGCATCAATTTGGTTTTCTCTATGGATCAAGAGATTTTCTAGGACCTGGGCTTCATTATCACTATCATCACTTTGGATTTGGATGATGTCGAATTCCCTTTCCTGTTCATGACTGCTTTCTTCCTTGTCCTTCCCTTTGCTTTGGGTGGCTCTTTTAGTCTTCTTCCTCTTGGGAAATTCGACTATGGGCTTCTTGGGCAATTTTCCCTTGCTTCGAAGGGCCCTAGTCACATTTGGAGTTACAACTCTACGCACCCTTTTCCTTGATGTCCGGGGCTTCGCCACTTTTGGAGAAGAGAGCATGGCCCCTTGCCTAGGAGAGGCAGCTAGCACATGCTCCATGGGCTCTTTACCCTTGTCACTTTGCTCCTCATTTTTGCCATTGTCTTGGATTTCTTCATGGATGCCTTGGTTGTATTTTTGCATTTCCTTTTGAGGGCTGTCCTCCTCACTGTGTTGCACTTGTTTATCATGCTGCCCTTCTTCTTCATGAGGCTGTTGTTCCTTTTTATGAGGCTGTTGTTCCTCATCTTGTAGCTGCCTCTGTTCATCATCATGACGCTGTTGTTCATCATGCTGTGGCTGCCTCTGTTCATCATGTTGTGGCTGCCTCTGTTCATCATTTTCATGAGACTGATCACCTTCACTGTGTTCCTTTTCATCATGCCCAGGAGTCTGCTGTTCTGCCTCACTGTGATGCTGCTCATCATCATGCCCTTCTTCCCCTTGCTGTTCTGCTTCACTATGATGCTTCTCATCATCATCTTCCTCATCATGCCCTTGCTGCCCTGTTTCATCATGCTTCTGCTCATCATCACTTTCCTCTTCTTGCTCATGCTCTTCTCCCTCATCATGCTCTTTTTTTTGTTCTATGGTAAACTTGAGCTTCTTGCGAATAGGTTTGCTAAAGGCGAAGGATGGTGAGTAGGAGGTGTAGGAGATGTATGAACTGGAGGGATAGTGGAGAAATCCGGATGGGTGATGAAAGTATCCCAAGAGACCTCCCTCTTCTCAAGCTGATGAAGAATGATGACTTTGATGAGGGAGTGATGGAAGAGGCAGGTTGTTTGCTAAGAAGGAGGTTTTTTCTGAACAATGGAGGCCATTTTCTCAATGCTTCTATGTAGGAAGAAAGGGAGATTTATCAATTTGGCCCTCGTGAAATGCATGAGCAATCGAATGTGATAGGCATAGACTCGGGAGAATCTTCCCTCACAAGTGAAGTATTTCATGATAATCTTCATGAGGGGGGCTTAGCTAGTCAAAAGATATGAGAAGGGGAAAATGGATGGACATGAATCTCTGTGTTCAGGCTTTAGAAAGGGCTTGTATTCTTCTGAGTCCAGGTGGATTTGTTTAAACCACTTCTCCCCGACATAAGGGATTTTAGTGGACTTGGAGATGGACCTTGGAGAGAATTTGAAATCTAGGCCTGCCAGCTGGAAATGCTTCTCTTGAAACCTCAAAGCGCAAAGATGTGTCAAAGGGGAAAAGCTCTTCACCTCTTGCACTCTTTGAAAAAAATCTAAACACCCAACCTCATGGAAATTAAACAACACTGATGGATGGGCATTCACTTCTTCAGTGGAAACAGGCTCAAATCTCTTGTGCAGGCCACTCCTACTGTTTTTCCTGGGAGGCATCTTGTTTTGAATGTTCTCTGAAACACCAAGATGTCTCAAATCGCCTTTGGAATGTTTTCTCAAGCACACACCTTTGTCATCCTTGTTAGTCACTGTTTTACCAAGGAAAACTGCTTCAAATGCTCTGTGAAATGGTTCTTTAACGCCAACTTTCTGCTCCTTACAAATCACTGTTTTGTCTCTTTTTATGCCAATCAACAAATAGTTATCAAAATAAAAAGCACACAGTCAAATTGTTACTGTGTTTGGGTAAGGTCACAAGGGTCCTTTGTGTTTTGGTATAAACAAGAAAGCCTTGTATCTAGACAAAGACAAAACACCCCTCCCAATCAAAAAAACCCTTCTTGTATTCACTGTTTCTCATACACAGGTAGACAAAACACCTTCAAATTGAGTTAAAAGATCTTTCACCACAGTCTACTTTATGGGACAAAGGAGGCAGCCCTAGTTTCATCATTTTTCCACACAAAGAGGACTTTTGAAGTGCTAGAGTATTTCAGACTTTATCACTGTTGTCTCTTTACAAAAATGTTTCACCTTAAGATCACTTGTTTCTTATACCCGGGTTAACAAAAACACCCTCAAATGACTTTGCAGAATCTCTCACCACACTTTGTTTAATGGGAAAAAGGAGGTAGCACTAGTTTCACTGTTTCACTTATTCAAAAGGAGACACTTTTGAAGGTGACAAGGCATTTGGATTAAGACCACTGTTTTCAAAATAGTCTTATTGTTGTCACCTTACAATCACTGTGTTTCCTTAAAAAGACTGCTTTCACCTTAGAACATTGTTTTCACTTTAGACTTTGCTAACAGAGGTTAGTTTTGTCCTATCACAGTTAGGACACCTTCAACAATTTTAAAAACCTCTAACACTGTGCTTATTTTGACTTTCAAGTAGTGTTATGGTTCATCACTATTTTGAGGGTAGTTTTAGGCCTTTTGACACTAATATGAACACACCATCTTTTCACTATATTAATCTTGGGTAATCATAGCCACAACAATCTTGGATTTTTATCAAAACACCCAACCGTCCTTATCACTATTTCTCCCTTGGAGAAAAACGCTCTGTCACCCCCTTCATATTTTCAAACAACTAGCAAGGAGCAAATGAAGAATACCTTACAAAATTTCACGGGCTTTCGTTGATGATTTGGAAGCTTCAGAGATGCTTTTGAAGGTGTTTTGATCGCTCAACAGGTGCAGCACGTTCAAAAGGGAAAGTGTTGCGCAATAGACAGGGTGTCGAGTCGGCCTTCAGGCAGTTGTGACCGGCGCCTACATGCATTCCGTGCGTCACTACAGGCACGCCGCGCGCCGTGCAGTAGTGCAACCTCCGTGTATTTTTTCTCCTGAACGCATCACATGCTTTTCCAGGCGCGCCGCACGGGCATAAAAGATTCAAACTCTACAATTTCGCTTGAACTCTCCTTGTTCTCTTCAGTGGATGGCTAGGAGCAAGGTTTGTGAATGCTTTTGAAACTTGCAAGTGAGTTTGCAACAGTCTCCTTTCCTCTTATTGAACTCTATTTTGTGAGGGTTTTGAAGCTTTTTTGAAAAATGTATTGGTTGCAAAACAAAACATGAAGCATTTTTTTGTGATTTCATCATTTTTAAAACCTATCAAGACTCCTTTTTGAACTAACCCTTTAACAAGATGTTGAGGTCGACTTTTGACAAGGCAACATAGTAATGGTTCTTGTTCAAGTAAAAAGGCTTTTTTAAGGGACTGCAAACTCCTTCTGCTGCCGTTTCATTGTTTCTCATTGAAGAAGAAACTCTGCCACTACTCACCTTTTTACTAACCTTTTTAAAGAAAAAAAACTCTACTCAAAGACATACTAATGATTTGTGAGGCATTCTTTGCCTTTTTTGCGAGGAGATCAATCACCACTTTGAAACTTATTTTGACAGTTTCTGCTCTAGGTGTTTTGAAGATGATCATGCTCACTGTGAAGTTGATTTATCTTTTAGGTGCTCTTTGAGCCTTTCTTTTGACTGTGGGTGAAGATCCTCACTTGAAACTGTATGTGAAAAACTCTGCTACAAATAGTCTCCACCATCAAGGCAAATGACTAACCTTGGATTGCTAAAGTAATGAGTCTTCAACTTTTATGGAGATAAAGCAAGGGATGATGAGTTGAAGTTGAAATGTGAGCATGGGAAGGCTTTCCCTTTGCTCCTCTATGAAGGAGGTCTGCAAGAAAAATGAATTTTCATTCATTTCACCCTTTTTGAGAGCAGTCCATTTTGAAATCTTTGCCACATGCAATAATTTTTTTTCATCCTCAAACAATGGTGAGCCTTTTACTTTGTTTATGAAGGAGGCCTATTTTTGACAAATGCCTGGTTTCTTTTCAACCTCTGTCTCAACCAAATGAAGAATGTTTGATGAACATAATGATAGTTGTTTTCTTTGTATTGGATAGAAGAATTCAGCTTAAGACCAAGACTGTTTTACTTCCTTGGCCATTTTCTTAACAATATTTCTTTGTTGATAATCACCCCATTAGCTTCACACTGTATTTCAATTCTATGTTTTAATAGTGAAACTCATGTTAACACCTCTTTGAAGCACCACTACTTTTCCTTTGCTTTTAACACCAATTTCTATTCAGAAACCTTCAATTGTCTCCTACTGCTCTTAAAATTTTCCTTTCAGTCAGTGAAAACCCTAAAATCAAAATCTATCCCTGGCCCTCTACTTATTAGATGAAGGAGGCCATTATCACAGTGCCAAACCCTCTGCTTGTAAAATGAAGAAGGTTCTCTCATTATTTCAACCCTCTGCTTGTAAATGAAGGAGGTTTCCTCAGTCTTCCAACCCTCTTCTCATGCATGGAGGAGGTTTTCTCAGTGATGCCATTTCATCAGCTTTTAAATAGTGCTATCTTTCCTTTACTGCCTATTCATGCTTGAGAAAATGAAGATGAAAAACTGACAATAATTCATGATGGGAATTTCTCTGAGACATGTAATTCTACTTTCCAAATACCTTTGCGCCTCTTTAGACATCACAAGCAATTTGTCCAGTATCTGAAAATCATTTCTTGTCATTTATAATTCACTAACCTTTGACTGTGATTGCAGGAGCTTAATAAAATAACTCTCTGTCCTGTAGCTACATCCCAAGCTCAAAACCACATGAGAAGCAATTCTCTTCTCATGTTGAGTTTAATATTGTCTTCTGGAATACTATTACACTTATTCTCTTGAAATATCCATTGAAATACTGTAAAACCACCTAATATTAGTTTGACCTATGGCATATGTATTGCTGAGACTTCAGGGTTTGTTAGTGGTGTGACTTAAGGGTGTAACCAAATTTATTTGCAGAATAGGAAGGTCTGTTAGGACTGGTTAATAATAGATAGAGGTTCTTTGGCTTTAAGATAGTTTTCCAAGGGAGAAATGCCTAAAGCGCCACTACCTAACTTAGGAAAGACTTCTTGGACAGATTTGGATTGTTCTCTTTGGAGCTGATGGACAAGCTAGTATGTCTGAGGCTAGATAGGGTTTGACAATGAGGTTTTATCTCATCATGGGCTGATTGAAAAGGTAGGAGGGAAAAAATATCTATGGGTGTTTTTCTAGCTGGAAAATTTGACAAATTTTTGAGATCAGCTGCTATAAAACTCAGCTAGGAATCTAGTCATCAACAACAGGTGAAAAATATTGATGACTAACAGAATGATGGAAGAGATGATGAAGAAAATGAGCATCCTCAAGAGAGCACAAGCAAGTCAAAATCATCCTGCTCCTCAAAATAGAAACCAGAACCAAAATTATAATTTTAGAAGAAATCAGCCTCAAAACAGACCAAGGGAGGACAATCAACAGATCACTCCTCCTTTTCATCAAAACTATGTAAGTGAGGTTGAAGAAACAGATGAGAAGATAGAGGAAGATGATATCAACATGCTGGGAGTAGATAATGATGACTTTCAGGTTCATTATGATAGAAAACAAGGTCTGTACACGCCCTATGATGACAAAAGAGATGAAGATGAAAGTTATTATCAAGACATGGAAAATTTTATCATAGAGCCACAAAAGCAATATGACCTTAGAAGTAAAACCAATCAAGAGACTCCCAAAACCAAAACCTCTGATAAATATTCACAAAACAGCACTGTAAACAAACCCAAAGTTGTCAAACAGAAGGACAAAATAGTGGCTGGAAATTCTGATAAAGGTAAAGAGAAAGGCACTCAAAACAATCAAAAACAGAGTGCAGACCTTACTAGTGTTAGAATTTCAGCTAATACTCCTGTTAAAACAATTTTGTCAAATGTAAATAGAACAAATCAGAAAACATATTTTGCTGACAGAGTGGCAGTTAATAAGGCTGAGACAAGTACTTCAAAGAATCAGATTCCTTTTAGTTTGGAGCAGGAAATTTCAAAAATTAAAATCTATGTTCCTCTTACTGAGTTAGCTGCCCAGAATGTATATAGATCTCAAATTTTAAAGGCTTTTAACATATAAGAGAATAATGATACAGTCAATCTTAACGATGACCAGCCTGAGCTTATTTTTGGTCCAAAGATTGAAGGTAGATATCAAGAGGGACCTGTTCCTCCTTTTTATGTAAGTTTAAACGTTCATGACAATATTTTGCACAACATTATGCATGATTCACGGGCCTCTCATAATTTAATTCCCAAAGCTATGATGGAGAGCCTGGGTCTAGAAATCATTAGACCTTATAAATACCTTTACTCCTTTGAATCGAGTAGAGTAAAATGTTTAGGATTAATCAAAGACCTCTGCGTTAACTTAGTGCAGATCCCAGCCAAATGTTTAGTCATGGATATTGTTGTGGCTGATGTGCCCTCAAAGTATGGTATGCTATTATCTAGGTCTTGGGGAGCTAAATTACAAGGGACTATGCAGCTGGACATGACGTATGCGACCATCCCTATTTTCAATCAGACAAGAAGACTTTACAGGGAGTCTCATATCCAATATATGGTTACTAGCCAAGATAGACCACAAAACTCTCCTCTGTATTCTGTAAATACCGGCCTTGATTATTTTATCATGTTTAACGAAGAAATATTCAGTGAACAAGTCACTTTAACTGAATTAATGGCCAATAGAGAAGAGTATCAAAACAGTTTGCTGGACCCATAAACTACAGCAAACCAAACACGGGTCTTGAACTACAAATCATGTGTCCATCTCTTTTTAACCTTGATATTCAAGTAAGCATTCCTCAACTTAACGAAAAAATTGAGGAATCAAAACAAATTCAACAAAGTGTTGATATTCAACAACAATCCGAAAGCACTACGGTTGAAGAGGATAGTAACCAAGATGAACCTGAAACTAGTCCTTTGTGGAGTATAAAATTTGACGGGTCGTGCACTAGAAGCAATGCTGGTGTAGGTGTTTTGATTCGTAACACTGAAAACAACCACATAGAAAGCCTTTCCTGTAGATGAAACTTTCAGTGTTCGAATAACATGGCAGAATATGAATCCCTTCTTTTAGGCTTACATTTGTTGAAAACGTTAGGAGCCAAAAGAATTAAAGTGCATGGGGATGCAGAATTAATCATTAGGCAGGTCAACGGGGAATACAACGCTAATCACCCCAGACTTAGGGCCTATCTAAACGATGTCATGGATCTTTTGAAAACTTTTGAGGAATCCCAATTGATTTTTGCCCAAGAAGAAATAATAACATGGCCCATAGTTTGGCCTTTGCTGCCAGAACAAGATTAACGCCATATGAAAGCAAATAATGTACAACTCAAATTAAATTTAGACCAGTTGTTCCTGATAACAAAAATCATTGGCAAGTGTTCGACGAAGACAAACAAATAGAAGACTTCATGCAATTCAGAAATGAATTTGAACTACCCAGTTCGGATTCAAACTATGAAGCAGACTGCCCTAATGAAGAAAATTTTCTTGGTGAAAAAGAAGAGTCTCCAGAGATCACTGATGTAAACCTGTTATCTAGCAAACTTAAAAAAAAAATAGATATGATTGCAGAGTTATAAATAGAGGATTTATAAACCCTGCAGTCAAAATATCAAAGTTTGCAAAAGGGTCTGGCCCCTTTAGAAGAGTTGTTTTATTTCAACGATGTGGCCAAGAAGCCAAAACTGGAGCCTGTAGAGACTGAAGTTGAAGAGTGTAATATAGGCAGTGAACTAAAACAAATGATGATCAAACTGTCTAAAACTTTACCAGGTCACATTAAACTCAAATACATAGAGCTCTTTAAAGAATTTTCTGATGTTTTTGCGTGGAGCTACGAAGATCCGAAATCCTATGACACTGAAATAATTCAGCACAAAATCCCTCTCAAGGAAAACCAAAAGCCATTCAAACAGAAGCTGTGTAGAATAAACCCTGTTCAGCTACCGTTGGTTGAGAAGGAAATCAATAAAATGTATGAAGCTGGTATTATTGTCCCTATTAGATATTCTGAGTGGGTGTCTAATTTGGTGTCAGTTAGGAAAAAAAGAAGGAGATATTAGGCTTTGTATAGACTTTAGAGACTTAAACAAAGCTTCACTCAAGGACAACTACCCTTTACCCAAGATGGACCATATTTTACAAAGGGTAGTTGGGTCCAAAAGAATTTATTTTCTTGATGGCTATTCAAGATACAATCAGATTTTAGTTCATCCTGATGATCAATTAAAGACAGATTTTACTACACCTTGGGGCACTTTCATGTATGTGAAAATGCCCTTTGATCTAATAAACGTTGGTGCGACATTTCAAAGAGCCATGGACATATCATTCTCAGAATAATTGGGCTACTTCATCATTATTTACTTGTATGATCTTACTGTTTTTTCAAAGACAGATGAAGAGCACTTGAAACATTTGAGAACAGTTTTCGAGAGATGTAGAAAGTTTGGGATGTCCTTAAACATGAAGAAAACACTTTTCTATCTCCAAGAAGGTAAACTTCTCGGACACATTATTTCATAAGAGGGTATTAAGATAGATCCAAAGAGGATTGAGGCCATATTGCAAATATCTCATCCTCGAAATATCAAGGAACTCCAATCTTTCATTGGAAAGATTAATTTCTTGAGAAGGTTCATACCCAACATGGCTAAAGAAGGAGCAAGGGGTAAAATGGACCTTGGAAGCAAAGAAATCCTTTGAGCTAGTGAAACAAGCATTAACCAAAACACCGGTTCTAATCAGTCCTGATTTCTCAAAAGATTTTTATATTTTTTCATTCACATCAGAACATACAATAGCTATTATCCTTTTACAGAAAAATCCACAAGGACAAGAGCAGCCTATTGTATTCTTTAGCAAGGCTTTGAGGGATGCCCCTTTGAAGTATAACATTATGGAAAAGCAAGTTTTTTCTTTGGTCAAAGCTTTAAAAGACTTCAGAGTATACATCTTGCACTCACACATAATTTCCTTCGTCCCAAATTCAGTTGTGAAATACATTCTAACACAGGACCCAGATGGTAAGAGAGGTAAGTGGATTGCGGTTATTCTTGAATATTATTTAGAGATAAAGCCCACTAAACTCATCAAAGGGCAAGGTCTAGCTAGATTAATGGTTGAACCAAATTTTAAAGTTCTTGATATTAATATGATAAATGCTTTGGATGATCAAGAGGAAATCTCAACTCCCATTGTGGAAGATCATTTTATGAATTCCTCTTGGTATGCTAATATTCTTTATGTTTTGCTTAATTTGAACACACCTCCCAGTTTGACAAAAACAAAGGCAAGGTTTTTGAAGTTAAAAGCTTTGAACTATTGCATTATAGATAAATGTCTTTATTGGAAAAATGCAAGTGGTATATTGCTTAAATGTTTGCCTGAGTATGATGCAGAGAAGGTTAAGCATGAGTTCCATGAAGGAGAATGTGGAGGCCACCTCTACTAGAAGACAACAGCCAACAAAATCCTAAGGGCTGGTTACTATTGGTCCACTCTCTTTCTTGATGTACACAAGATGATAATTTCCTGTCATAAATGCCAAATTTTTGAAGGCAAAAGAAAGTTGTTGCCCTTACCTCTACATCCAATCACTGTTGAAGCTCCTTTTCAACAGTGGGGACTTGACTTCATAGGAGAAATCCATCCACCATCCTCTGCCCAACATAGATGGATTCTCACTACCATAGACTACTTCACCAAATGGATAGAAGCCATCCCTTCTACGCAAGCCAATGACTCAGTCATTATAAAATTCTTGGAGACTAATATCCTCTCTATATTTGGTTGTCCCAAAAAGATCATCACTGATAATGCAACTACATTTGGATCAAAGAAGATGGTTGAATTCTGTCACAAATATCAGATAACATTGGGCCATTCTACTGCTTATTACCCTCAAGGTAATGGACTAGCATAATCTTCAAAACAAGAGTTTGGTGAACATAATCAAGAAGTTGTTGGAGAACAACAAGAAGTCTTGGCACACAAAGTTTGTTCATGCACTTTGGGCTGACAGATTGACACTTAAGAAATCTATTGGCATGTCACCTTACCAACTTGTGTATGGTACCGATGCAATTTTTCCTACCAGCCTTGGTGTACCATTTATAAATTTAATTCAAGAGGTTCAGTCTGAAGACAATGACATGATTAGAAGGATAAATTAGACCATTCACCTTCAGCAAACCAGAGAGGAGGTTTATAACAAAGCATTGCAAAAGCATGACAGCATCACAAAGCTTTTTGAAGGAAGAAAAAAGGCCAGCAATTTCAATGTTGGGGACAAAGTTTTAAAGTGGGACTCAAGGAGAGAAGACAAGGGAAAGCATGGGAAATTTGAAAACTTATGGCTTGGCCCTTATCTCATTCATTCTGATGCTGGTAATAATGCTTATTTTTTGTAGGAGTTGAATGGAGCTGATCTGTTTGGGGGTCCTGTCAATGGCAGGATGCTTAAACATTACTTATCTTGATCCTATCATGTTCTGAAAGCCTTTTTATCTTTTTATCATTATAAAAATTTCACCCATCATTGCATTCAAAGTTATAAAAATAAAAAATACAGAAACAATAGAAGAAAGAAAAGAGGGCAGATTTTAAAAACAATAAAGGTACAACCCCATACCAAAAAAGAAAAACAAATCTGAAAGTTTTCCAGCTTAAATGCCACTCCTCCAAATCACACTTCTAGTTATTCATACAGCCTAATCATGACTAATTAGTTTTAAATTTACAGCTAATAGGTTAGTGAATTCGATTTGCCAAATAGTTTAATCTTGGCTTATCAGTTAGGTAGTTTAGGCTAGAAATTAAAGGTTCAAACAAGCTCAAAATTTGAACCTAAGTGTTCAAAAGAAGAATGACTCATATATGTTTTTATCCTGAGTAAAAAAAAAGAGGTAAAACTTGTTCTAATTAGCTTAAAATTTGAACCGGATAACAAGGAAATACAGCTCGAATAAATTCAAAAAACAGAGTTGAAGAAAAGAGAAGGTCGTGCTTTGAACTTTCAGATCTTAAGCCTTCCATTTTGATTTAATTTTCTGCAAAATAATATCTATGTGCGGCTTTTTTTTATGCCATATATTAGCAACAAGTTAGACTATTCAATCCTGACTTGTTTTCTTTTAAATTTCTGTTTTAGAAATTAGAGAATAAAAATATGTTAGACTGTTTAATCCTAAAAGATTAGTAGATTAGGTAGAGAAGCATATGAATTCAATTGTTTAATTTGAGTTCGTGGAGAAATAAGGAGTAGAATTAGATTATATTTTTTTCTTTCAAAAGAATAAATTTTGTAAGAGATTTTTCCAATCCAAGTGCACTCTAAAGAAGAAAAAAATTTAGATCAGTAGGATTGGGTAGGTAGAAAGCTTGTGTTGATGAAGATCCATTATTTTTCATGGCTGCTAAAATTTTCAGAGCAAAAGAAGATCATCCTAATGAAGAAAAGGCAGCCTAATGGATGAGGCACTGATCAGCCCCTAGAGAATGCAAGTCTGAAGTTCTTGATGCCTTCAAGAAGGCACCATCCCCAAGTGGAGCCACTGTTAGCCACCAATAAAAAATTTCATATCAAATGGTGGCTAAATCATTTTGGAGCCTTCAAGAAACAAGTTTTATTGCAAAAAAAATTTATCTCTTGAAGTCTTGTGAAACAATCATGCCCTTTGTTTATTCTTCACTGTTGTTTACTATTTTAAACTCAGAAATCCTGTTGTTTTCATCAAGAAAAGACTGCTGCAAAAATCCCTTTCTCCCCATTTTTCCCTTCCTTTCACTTCATTTTTACCCCCTTTTTCCCCCATGGAATTCCTCTCTTTTCCATTTGTTCCCTTTTCCCCTTCATAAGATCCATTTTATAAGGTTTAAAAATCACTTTTGAACCTTATCGAAACCCCCAAATCCATCAAAAACCCTGAAAAAAAAATCATAAAATACACTTTTATGTATTAAGGCTTAAGCCCCTTTGGGCTAAGACCTAAACCACTTCCCCACATATGCCCTGGCACTAGAACCTAGTGCTAAATCCGTTTGGCACTTATCGCATCAGAAACATTTAGTGCGCGCAAGTCTTTTTGTCATATTAAATTTTCCGATCCGATTGGCCTCTGTTTATAAGCCTCGAGCCTTCTTTGCCGCTTCATATAACCCTTGGGCCCACAATCAGGGGCTTAACACATTGTATAAACCCTCCTGATCATATTTTTCCTTTGTAAAACATAAAAACCCCTTTTTCCTATGTTTTACATTAAACCTGCCGGTGCAATGTTATTAAAATAATAAAGACCATTGATCTTTTCTCGATCGACGACCCGCGCTATCTCGCATCAGAGAATTTATAATGGGTAGATTGAAAATCTTGCTCCTTCCTCCCGATTCTGATTGGCACCTTGCATATAAAGCCCCGGTCTCGTTCACTTGTTCATATATCCAAGGCCCCGCAATCGGGTTCCAAGTCACATATATATAACCCGCCCCGAGCCATTAAACCATTGTTTTTTATTAAACTCTGCCTTTTTTATATTATAAAGGGGCCTGTCGTTCATTGGTTCGACCCTTTCCCCCACCGTTGATCTTGGACCAATAAACGGCCCGTGCATTCTCGCATCGGATATTTCCATTAGCACATTGTTTAAATATTTTATTTACCCCACCCCGATTGGCCTCCTCCGATACATCCTCCACCGTCGATCTGATCTACATATCGACGGCCCACAATCAATCACTTCGGCGCTTCCATGTTCATTGCCCTGCCGATCACGAAAGCCTCGATTGCATCTAGGCCATCCACATGTCAACATCCGACGGTCCAAATCTTCTCTCCCGACCTTGGTTAAAAAACATGCAGCCCCGCTATATAATTTTCTTTTAGCCAATCCCAACCGTTGATCTCTGCAGATCAACGGCCCATGTTGATCCTTCTCTCCGCTTTGTAAATTTGTTCATTAGCCCCAAATATCAATCTCCACTATTGATCCTTTACATTTAACGGCCTAGATTAATCCTGACAGGCCTGCCTCCTGTGGGTATTGCCTTCCTCAGACTCAATCTCAGCCATCCAATATTTGATCCAACGGCCCATATTGAAACCACCCTACCTAATTTCTTCCCGCACGTCTTGTAGATATCGCACTTGCTCCCCATCATCCGATCTAAGACCTCAGATCCAACGGCCAGTGCGCATTTTCGCGCAAATTCAAGCACGAACGTTAATTATCAGAGGGCTACGCGATATGGGCGGTATTCAAATTCCATGTGTCACCTTCTAATGCATATCGTGTTCAAGAAGGTGAAACCACCTTTCTCCCTTCTTGCCGCGTGATACTGCCGGTTTTCCCTTCCGAAACCGCTTTCCCCCATTTGCTTTATGATTTATCACGTGCACTCCCCGTCGTTGATCTCTGCAGATCAACAACTCAGATTCAATCTGGCCTTTCACTATCACCCTCCGCCTTTTCCAAGGGCCTTTAACGAGCAATCTCCGTCATTGATCTCTGATAACCAATATGATCTAACGGCCCAGAATCATTCCGGAAGCCCTAATTTTTTTCCTTGCCTTTTTCACTAATGATTAAGGTTTTTAACCCGTTTCTTCGCATTTTTCGCCTGTATTATTATATTGTGTCTTTGTCGCATTGTATTAATACATTTTCTCTCGACCATTGATCTCTTCAAGATCAACGGCCCTAACTTAAAAATATCCACCATTTGCTCCCACCACTCTCCTTTTGACCCCCGCAAATAGATCTCCACCGTTGGATACATTCATCCAACGGCCATGCTCCTAACCACATCCTCCAAAGAATTTTTACCCAATACGCAGGATTTCTTAATTATTTTATGTATTTTGCAGGTTCTAAATGTTTTTTCATATAATTTTAAAGAAGAACGAAATTCGAGGATGACGATCCTCCAGGATCTTGTTTGTTAAAGAGTATCCATACAAAGGGTTGCAACACCACGTTTGCCGGTGTCTCATGAATGCTGGCAACTCTATAAAGCCCATGTCGTGCCTGCACATGAACAAGACATAGTGGAATTAAAATCAAATGAAGAGTATCAGTGTCGAAGACCCAACCACAACAGAGAAGAAGAATTAAACATTGATTATACAGTTTGGGATGGATTACAGCTAAGACCGATAATAAAAATCTTAATCCATTCTATTATACATAGAATCAAAGTAGATTAACAATTTTTAAAGAAAATCAAAAATATATACCAAACAGAAGGAGCCTCCACTGCCACATCAGAGGCTAATTGATTCCTCTCTTCTACCTAATGCCACCTGTAGCTTCACAGCATTTAACAGAGGTCGAGTAATGACCAGAACAGAGGATATTTTCCTCAATACAGCCAAATAATTATTCCATGCCAAACAGAGTTATTGCAAAGATGACACAAAGCCTTAAAGTCAACAAAATCTCCCCCACCAAGCTTAATTCTTAATGTAAAACAATTAATACAGAGGAAATATCTGTAAACTTCTCAATTGAGCCCCTCAAAGGCCGAGAAGTATTAATATGTATTAATTGAACCTGGGAGATCTTTTCTCCCATCCCAGCTCCTCATTTCTTCTATAAATACCTCTGTAGGAGATGAAACAATGTTGGTTGTAGAACTTTGAAATATACTTGTGCTCGAAACTTCTACCTGTAAATAGTGTTCAAAGGCTCTTGAAGCTTTGTTTGTGATTGAATAGTTAGGCTGAGAAGTGAAGATGACTGCTGAACTGAAACATTGGACCTAAAGACTGTAACTGGTTTGACATTAATAATAAGCTGTTTCTTGGGATCCTAGTCTATATCACTGGTGAAGTGCTTCTTTCTATGTTATTGTTTTCCTCTTATGTATGCCATTTTTTCCATTTATTCTCTGATAAAGAAAAGCAAGCATAGAGTTAGGACTTACTTTTTACAGTACCCTTCTCTGAATGATAATCTTTATCTCAATGCTTTCCTCTAATTTGTTTATTTAAGAATGATTCAATATATTTTAAGTAGTTAGGAATGTTGGCATTCCCTCGTCCTACTGTTTGCTTTAAACTTTGTTCTTGGATGTTACTTTCATTATTTTCTTATTAAATATAGACTAGAAAAGTGATGGTGTGCCCTGTTTTGTAGCTTATTTCTCCAAAGGTAAATTCTGAAAGTTTCCCTTAGTGTTTGTTGAAAGCAGACTAGATTTAAAAGTATCTTATCTGATCTTAAGTTTCACTTTGTTTCTCTTATGTGTTTTCATACTTTCTGAAGGTAATTATGTGGATTACTGGATTGTTTGTCTATTGAGTTGCTTTAATACGAACTTGCCCAAGAAATTTATGGTGAGCCCTGTTCTTGGTTGGTTTTAAACAGTTACTTAAGAGGCTTTTCTTGTTTGGACATACTATAAATCCTAGTTGAAATTATTATTTGTTTCCACCCCTCCAACACTTTTATTATTTCCATCCCATCATTTAATCTCAAAGATCTTGTGATATAGATGACTTTCCCCTTGGATCACTCTTGAATTTTTTTCTCAATTAAACCCTCTTATGACTCCATAGCCCAATGGACTAAAAACCAGCATTATATCTATATTTTTAGCCAAAATATTGTTCTGATTTCTTGCAAATTCACACCTTTGAAACTATTTCCATTTAGGAATTTCCACTCAAATAATAATCATGCTTAATCATCCAAAAACAAACAAAAACCCTCGATTTTAATAACTAGCCTAATATCATTACCCAAAAACTTTAAAGATAAATCAAATCTTTGCACTTATTGGAGAGATCCCTCTCGAGATTCAGGAGGGATAGATCCTAGAACCCCAAAGTGGTTCGAGTGTTCTCTCTGCAGTTTGACTTTGCCAATCTTGCAAATTAAAGGGAGCTAACATTTCTGGCAACTCCGCTGGGGATTCTGAGTTAATAAATAGTCTAAATAAATCTAAGGACCCTAGGGAAATCACTTCTCTCAAGACCAATTGGTATATAAACCATTTGAGCCACCAGGAACTAACATTTCTGGCGACTCCACTGGGTAATTTGAGTGTTTTTTGGCCTAAGTACCTTTAAGACCTCAGGAAACCTTTGATTCAAAAACATTGTGTAGTGAGTAAAAGCATCCTTCTTCAAGCACTACCAAACATATGGTAATCATGGTAAAACTTGTTTGAATCAGTGACAAACTAGGCAAACCCTAGGATTCTCATAAGAGCTTATCTAACCTTGAAGGATCAGCTAGCTTAGCCATAACAGTAGACTGTCTTTGTCTCATAACTGTAGCTAAGTTTTGAAACATATTTAGGACACTCTTACAACCCATAGGACTGTGTAGAAATTTGCTGAATAATGATTAATTATCCACTGAGACTATCCTGATCACATACAATTCGAATTTATATGCAACACATAATCTCTTCCACTCAGATCATCAAACATGCGGAAATAAAATCAAGCGATAACACATTAAATCATCATACACATTAACACAGTATGTATGGGGAAAGCTTATAGCTGAAAACCCCGTAGCTATTGTGTATATTATAATGGAGAAATTGGCAACAAAATCAAGATAGTTCACAAGTACTCTAAGATTTTCTCATAAAGTACTGACATCTAGCTCAGCTTATTGTTATTATTTCCAACTCATCGCCATCATTTCATTTATTATACAATCATGGTTCGTCTATATAGATATCCAAGGTTCGAATCTCCTTGGCTTGACAGCGCAATCATCATGGGAAATTCCTCCAAGTGTGGTGCAAATCTCATGCACAACTCATGTCGCCACTGATAGCTAACTCCACCCTTTCATCTACCTCTTTCACTGGTCTCCACTGAACTGATCATGCACTGTAGTGAACTGATGTGTTCTTGAGTTGAATAATGAGTTACTAATTAATGAATTAAATAATATTTAATTCACTCCACTCATAACTAATTGATTATCTAGTTAAACTAATCTCAACCAGTTCAACTAAAATAAACAGAACACAGCTCCACTAGCTGTCTCATTAACTCCACCAAACTTCTGCCATTGAAGTCCTAACTGAATTCAACCATGCATGATGCCATCAAACCCTTGGGAATAGCGTAATTCCTCTGTCAGATGCATGATCCACTTCTGCAGCTCGAACTAAAGTGCTCCAAGAGAGTAAACTGTTGTTTAGAGTCCAAATATTATTAAGGGTAAATAATATTTGACTTCCCTATTTTTAGAAGAGGCAGTCTAAAAATAGACTTCGAACTCTTTGACCTATAGGTCACAAAAATATAGTCCCATCTATTTTTACCAACATGACCAATGCTCCAAGAATCTCATACTGGAATCCCCGGACCATGCTCCATATGTCTAAAAATAGACTTTGCGCCATAATTTGCCTGCGGGCCCACTTAGTGAAGGCGACTTCATTTCTACCAAGTTCACCATCTATCGTATTTAACACTCCCTACAAGATATGGATTATCCGTAACCCCTATCCCCGCCTCTCTGAATTTTTTTGAATTGCTCCTGTGAGCGCCTTTTCTTCTCCCACACGTGATTCCATCCTCTGCATTAACACAGGAAAGCATCATGATGCAGTTTTAGCCTGCCATAACTCATATGAAGACATCGATAAGCTCAGCGGTGTTTGACCCATCATGAAATACTGATTAGCCGAGAGTTTAATGCAACCTCAGTTATCACAAAGAGACCACCGTAGGGCTCCAATGTAACCTCGGGACAACTCGCGAGGATCTTCTCATCCGGGGCAGGTCCGCAGCGGCACGTGCTGGACCCGCCATGTACTCGGCCTCTGCTGAACTGAGTGCCACGGATCTCTGCTTCCTGCTGTACCAGGAAACTGATGTCGACCCAATGCTAAAAACTCCTCCAGATGTGCTCTTCCGATTCGTTGGACTCCCTGCCCAATCTGCATCAGTGAAGCCAGAAAGCTTCACTCCATCCTCCTGTATGTACCATAGACCATATCCCGATGTGCCTCTAATATAGCGCAATACATGCTTGCCTGCCTTCCAAAAGAGCTTGGTAGGCTTAACCATAGCTTGCGAAAGCTGGTTAACTGCATAGCATATATCGGGTCGTGTATTGACCAGACACATAAGCGACCCCACCAACTGTCGATAGACAGTGGCATCCACTACCTCCGCTGAAGTAGCATCCTCCTTCCTCCAACCACCAGGAAGAGGAGTGTCAACAGGCTTGCAGCCTTGCATGTTGAACCTCTCCAGAATCTCCCGGGCATACTTGCCCTGAGAAACAAACAGTCCTCTGTTGCGCTGCCAAATATCCAATCCCAGGAAATAATGAAGGATGCCCAAGTCCTTCATCTCAAACTCTCGTGCAAGATCCTCCTTACATGAAAGTATCAACTGCTCATCGCCAGTCAAAATCAGATCATCTACATACATTACGATGATCAACAGCTTCCCCTCCACCACAATCTGGTACAGGTTTGTATCCGCCTCACTCTTGGAGAATCCAAGCCCGATGAAGTAGCTGTCTATCCAAGTGTACCAAGCACGAGGTGCTTGCTTCAGCCCGTACAGTGCTCTCTTGAGTCGGCACACATGCGACTCACTGCTGAAGATCTCGAAACCTTCAGGCTGCTCTATGTACACCTCCTCCTCAATGACTTCGTTGAGGAACGCAGTCTTCACATCCATCTGATGAATGTGCCACCCCATCTGCGCTGAGAGAGCAAGGATCGTCCGTATGGAAGAGTACCTTGCGACAGGTGCAAAAGTCTCCTCATAGTCAATCCCCTCGATCTGTGAAAAGCCACGAGCGACAAATCTCGCCTTGTACTTCTCCACACTCCCGTCAGCCGCCTGCTTCACCTTGTAGATCCATCGCGAACCCACCACTGATTTCCCCACCGGTCTTGGGACAATCTCCCATGCACTGTTCCCGACGATCGAATCATATTCTTCGATCATGGCATCAACCCATGCGGGTTCCTCCACAGCTTCCTCAAAAGAGGATGGCTCCGTCACAACACATTGACTCACAAGAGCCATGTATCCAATGTACCGATCCGGTGACTGTCTCTGTCTGCGCTGTGCTGTAGGTGGTCCTACAACCTTCTCTGCATCCCGAGCCAGTCGCTCAGCTTCTGTAGTGCGCATGCGCCCTCCGATGGTTGGCGCTGCCTGGGTGGTTTCTTCCACCTCCTGAACCTCCTCTTGTGGCTGATCCACATCCGGAAGCTCCTCCTTAGGAACTAACAGCTCCTCATCTGCATACAAGTGTAGCTCCCTCTCAAGCGAACACTGCATGGCTTTCTCCTCCTGAAATTTTATATCCCGTCGCACAACAGTCTTGTGACTGTCTGAAAAATACACCCGATAGTTGTCGGGTGTATCAGTGTACCCCACAAATATTCCAACCTCAACGGTTGGATCCAACTTCCTTCTCGCATCCTTCGTCACATGCATGTAGACAGGAGAACCAAAAATACGCAAATGGGAAATATCAGGCCTCTTGCCAGAATAAGCCTCCTCCGGTGTACTCATGCCAAGAACCTTGTGAGGACAACGGTTCTACACATACACTGCTGTATTGCATGCCTCAGCCCACAAGTGAAGGGGTAGGCCTTGATCATGCAACATCACCCGTGCAGCACTGGAATGTACTTGTTTAATGGTGCAAGGTATCCATTTTCATGTAAGAAAATGAGTGCAAATGCTCATAATTTTAAATTTCCCATACAGAGAATAAACTCCAAGTCACCTCTTGAAAATGTGAGAATAAATTATTTCCCATACAGAGATGGACTGTAGGGGCATTCACTGGACATGTCACCTCTAAAGAGAGGATGAGTTCCAGAGGCTACCTGGCCCTCTACAGACTCTGTCTAAGGAAATAAAATATAAGCACAAATAACAAGATCAATGAAAGTCTTTTGTTTCTGAATTCAAAGTGTTCAATGATCTGTTTTAAATGTGAATAAGCAAGAGCATATGTTCTGCAACTCATGTGTAGAGGTTTGTTGAGAAAATAACAAGTTTTTCTTCCTATATAAAATTGTTTTAGAAAAGCATGCTCATGAAATTTTACTGTTTAAACTATCAAAATCTGGAAATAAACAGCCATAATACACACATGAACAGCAGATATTTGTTAAAGCGGTTCACCCCTCTCTTGGGCTACCTCCGCTGCTCCAAAAGCCTCTAATTAGGCTCAGTCCTCTTTTGATTAAATGGTGCAAATGAGATTACATCTGTATAAACTCCTCTAATGAGAAAATAGACTGCTAAAACAGACTCAGAAGGTCCAAAATAGTAGAAATAGACTACAAATTCACCTCCATTGGAGGAAGGTAGCCCAATGCAGCAATCTTTCCCCTTAGCTCTGATGGAGTCACTGTCAAAAGCGCTGTAAAATTCGCAGATAGAATGCCCTGATGGCTCTGCAGACCCCTCCAACAGCTCCAGAATGCTCTCTACACCCAAAATCAAAAAAACATTCGTCTTCAAAGGCCTCTCCTAGCAGAAGTTATGACCAAAAAACTAAACTGCCAGTTTCACCTAAACAAACTCCACTAAATGTGGAGAGACTGCAGATAAGGGCGCTAGATTGGTGGGTGGCGCCAAAATAGGTGGAGGCCGCCAAAATATCCGCAGTTAACATTGGGCATTAAAGTTGACGGTTATATCAAAACGCGTGTTCACAAGTCGGCGGTTAAACTGTTTCAAACGTTTTAATTAAAACATATGGTTTATTAATAACACCATATCAACAAACGTTTAATATATAACATAACCCACGTAAACACATAACCAAAGTTTAATATCCGCCAACTGACTGCGCGCCAAGCCCTGGGTTGTGGTTCCGCCGGAGGGTTCTATGGGAAGGGGGCTGGCCCTTCGGGGCTGGCCCTTCGGGGCTGGCCCCCTTTCGGGCCCCGCCCTCACATCCATATGCAATAAATACCATTTCGTGCCGCCATATAATAACAAATGTAGCCGTGGTCAATTGGTGAAGTCCGTTGGTTAGAAACCATGCGGTCGGGAGTTCGAATCCGGCCGACCCAACAAAAGTTTTACAAAGCCATTTTCAATTCGGCCTTGGGGCCACGTGGCGGCCTCCGGGCTAGCCACGTGGCGCCCTCCCATTGGCTGAAAATGGAATATTTCCCAGAATATTCTGCGGAATATTCCACGGAATATTCCCAGAATATTCTGTGGAATATTCTTTTTTTAATAAAATTTTTCCACAAAGGCAAATTTGGCATTTTTTTAATGGAAATGGAGAAATCTTCAAACTTGAATAACTTCTTCATACGGAGACCATTTTTCGAACCGTTCATGGCGCCGGAATTAGGAAGACGAGCTCTATCTGGTCGTTTAGGTTCAACCAGTTCTGAGCACTTTCATTTTTGACCATTTTACGACACTTGGTCCTGAGCTCCTGACCAAGCACCCATGATCGTTCTGTTCTTCCGCTCAGCCACCCCGTTCTGTTGTGGGTTATGGGGTGCGATGAGCTCTCTCTGAATCCCTTCTGCACTGTAGAAATCCTTGAATTCAGCCGAGATGAATTCACCACTGTTATCACTCCTTAGAGCAATCACCTTCTTCCCCGAATCCTTCTCGACCAGTGCTTTAAACTCACAGAACTTCGCGAATGTATCGCTCTTCTTCTGCATGAAGAAGATCCAACACTTTCGAGAGAAATCATCAACAAATATCACATAATACCTGTGCTTTGTTGTCGAAGAAACTGAGAAAGGACCACACATGTCTATGTGAACTCTCTCAAGGATCGTCGTGGCGTGACTATCCTTCTCGTGAAAGGTGGCTTTCACATACTTCCCCAAGGTACACCCCTTGCACTGATCTGACTGCGCAAGAGTGCCCTTAGGAAGCCCAGTAGAAATCTGCTGCAGAATCTTCAAAGCTCCATGGTGAAGGTGGCCCAATATCCTGTGCCACAGTTCGCCCTTATCATCCTGGCTCACCACTTCTCTCGCCTTGCATGCCATAGCTGCGCAGCCATCTACCTGCAACTGATAAAGGTTCTTGGTTCGAACCCCTATCTTCCGGGTCTCTCCAGTAGTCTTACTGCGCAAGAAGGCTTTTCCTTCGCTGAAGACCACATCATACCCCTTATCCTCCAACATCGCCATAGAGATCAATTTCTTCTTCAATCCAGGTACATGCATGACATCCTTCAGTACAAAGGGTTTACCAGACTCCCTCTGAAAGGATATGGTACCGATACCAGTCGCACTGTATCTACCATCATCGCCCATCTCGATGTGCACACCCAAATCTTTGTCCTCCAGATCTGAGAACAAATCCCAATCTCCCGTCATATGAAATGACGCACCGCTGTCCAAGAACCATACCGATCCCAGCACACTTGAAACCAAGCATGCAATCAGTGAAAATTCAAGCTCGAACTATGAAGCCAAAGCTTCTCCATCTGCAGATCTTCCCGCTTGCTTGTTCTTCTTCTTCTTTGGACAATTGGTAGCATAATGTTCGTGATCATGGCAGTGAAAACACTTCACTTTCGCCATATCCTGCTTCTTGCCCTTAGTACCAGAATGAGAGGTTTTCTTACCCTTCCCTTTCTTAGCTTTGGACACCAAAGCGCAGTTTTCTTCATCAGCTCCCTTTGATGAAGATCCATCTCGAGTAGTCCTCCTTATCTCCTCCTGCATGAGATCCGCCCAAAGGCGCTCCCATCCCGGCAGCTTCTCCCGACCATTGACACTATCTTGATATGAGTGCCAAGCCTTCGGAAGACCAAGGAGAGCCAGGTCAACCATGTCCTCGTCTTCGATAGTCACCCCCACACTTCCCAGCTCATCTCTGCATTGAGTGAACTTCGTGAGGTATTTGGCGATACTGTCGCCTTTCTCCATCTTGATGTTCTTGAGCTTATCTTTGAGCGCCAGCTTCCTTTGGTCGCTCTTACTCTGGAATAGATCCGTCAAAGCTTTCCACATTAGAAATGGAGAAGCCTTTCCATGCAGGCTGGATACAATATGATCCTTGACGCCCTCCAACAGGATCCTTCGACATTTTTCCATCTTCTTTTGCCATGCTTCGACTTCAGCAGGATCAGTGGGCTTTTGGACATCCGTATCTACGAAATCCTTCAGACCATTATCTTCTAATACTGCCTCCATGCGATCCTTCCATGCAACATAATTCGAACTGCCTTCAAGAGCATATTTGAGTCGCAAACCGTTGAAAGACATTTTCAACACTGGCACCAAGAAAACAAAACTGCTGCAAAATTTCGAATTCCACCTCAAAGCTCAACCGCTCTAGATCTTTGAGAACAAATTATTTCTAGCACAGAGATTGACTGCAAGGGGCATTTACCAGACCTTTCACTTTTCGAAGAAAGATGAATCCGGAGGCTACCTGGCCCGCATGCAGACTCTGTCTACCGAAATAAGTTTGTAATCACTGTGATGATCAATCTCCGCTTCAATAGCTCCGATACCATGTAGAAATTTGCTGAATAATGATTAATTATCCACCGAGACTATCCCGATCACATACAATTCGAATTTATATGCAACACATAATCTCTTCCACTCAACCAACTCAGATCATCACACATGCGGAAATAAAATCAAGCGATAACACATCAAATCATCATACACATTAACACAGTATGTATGGGGAAAGCTTATAGCTGAAAACCCCGCAGCTATTGTGTATATTATAATGGAGAAATCATATAACAAACTCAGTACAATACTCCTCACAAGTACTCAGTACTTTCTCATAAAGTTACACACAATCTAGCTCAGTTTTGAACAGGTTACTGGTTCAAAACTCACCGCCAATTGCCTTGCCTCTATTGCGCAATCCAGGCCTGTCTATATAGAGATCCAAGGTTCGAATCTCCTTGGCTTGACAACACAATCATCATGGGAAATTCCTCCAAGTGTGGTGCAAATCTCATGCACAACTGATGTCGCCACTGATAGCTAACTCCACCCTTTCATCTACCTCTTCACTGGTCTCCACTGAACTGATCATGCACTGTAGTGAACTGATGTGTTCTTGAGTTGAATAATGAGTTACTAATTAATGAATTAAATAATATTTAATTCACTCCACTCATAACTAATTGATTATCTAGTTAAACTAATCTCAACTAGTTCAACTAAAATAAACAGAACACAACTCCACTAGCTGTCCCATTAACTCCACCAAACTTCTGCCACTGAAGTCCTAACTGAAGTCAACCATGCATGATGCCATAAAACCCTTGGGAATAGCGTAATTCCTCTGTCAGATGCATGAGCCACTTCTGTAGCTCGAACTGAAGTGCTCCAAGAGAGTAAACTGTTGTTTAGAGTCCAAATATTATTAAGGGTAAATAATACTTGACTTCCCTATTTTTAGGAGAGGTAGTCTAAAAATAGACTTCGACCTCTTTGACCTATAGGTCACAAAAATAGAGTCCCATATATTTTTACCAACATGACCAATGCTCCAAGAGTCTCATACTGGAATCCCCGGACCATGCTCCATATGTCTAAAAATAGACATAGTCTAAAAATAGACTTTGCGCCAGAATTTTCCTGCGGGCCCACTTAGTGAAGGCGACTTCATTTCACTAAGCTCCATCATCTTGCTGCATTTTCAACAGACTGAAATAAACTCAAAAAAACCTAAAAATATTTCGGATTGGTATTCAATAAACATGGTGGTGGACCATAAAACCTTTTATCTCCAAAAGAGCTAAAAAATTCCACTTGGCGACTTCACAATCCTAAACAGACCTTAAGACTCCACTGGGAAGACCCATAATCATTGTAATATCATTCAAACTTATTTAAAGGTTTTTATGATTTAAGTTTGCTTATTTAAAGATCAGTTAAACTCTTAAATACGGTCACATCTAGTTGAAATTTTCTTGTTTACTTGGGCATAAAAACATAGCATAGTGGCTCCTAGAAAGATTCATACTAGAGCCTATCTTGACCCAGACCCACTTGAGATAGTTGATAACCCTGAAAGTATCCTTAGGAAGTCTCCTAGGATTAAATCTTCAACTGTTTTGGGATCACCCTTGAGAGCAAATTCTGTTCCAGAAAACCTCGCAGCTCTACAACTATCACAATTTGACTTAAGAAATCCATTTAGAACTAGGTCGCTTGATGATTTAGATCAACTAGATTTAGAGTCTTCACTTTCATCTCCTGAAACAAGTGAACATCCTGGTAGTAGAGAAACAACACCACCTGGTTTACATTTCCTTCACAATTTAGGTGTCTCTCATCCAAGATCAGCTCAGCAATCTATTCCTGGTCCATCCACATCAATTCATCCTACATCCACTTTTCAAACCACTCCACTTCAGCCCACATTCCCTTTTTTTAATCCACCTCTTGTAAATTCACATCCACCTCATATCATGGCAGCATGGTATGCTCCCTTAGTCCTTCCTGTACCCTTAGTCAACCTTCCACAAGACTATTAGTCAAAAATACCATTATATGATGCCAGTAATGCTACCACTTCATCACAACATGTGGATAAGATGAATGACTACTTTGACAGAAATGAAATTGATGATGAAAATGTCAAAGTTAGATTATTTTCTCAGAGTTTAGGGGGAGAAGTAAGAAAATGGTTTAAAGGCTTAACCCCTCACAGTATAAATGATCTGCAAGCCTTCCATCAACAATTCTTAAACAAATGGGAAGTGAAGAAGAATCCTCTCCAAATACTTCCAGATTACAAGAACCTCCACAGAAACGCTGGGGAAAGTGTACAAGCTTACTGCACTAGATTCAACAGTGTGTATAATGCACTTCCCCTAGATCTAAAACCTCCACAAGGCTCAGCTCTAAACAAGTTTCCTGAAGGGTTTGACCCTGAGATGGCTTATCAGCTGAGAGAGAGAGAGATCCTTTAACCCTTGAAGATTTGCAAAAAGGAGCTCTTACTGTGGAGGTTAACTTGTTTCAGAAAAGAGCAAGAATGAGAAATGAGAAGAAAGTGTCCTTTAAGGAGGAATCTACACCTTTCACTTCTAGCTAAAAGATGGAGAGAATGATGGAAGAGATGATGAATAAAATGAGCATCCTTGAGAGAGCACAAGCAATTCAAAACCAAACTACTCCTCAAAACAGAAACCAGAACCAAAATCAGAATTTTAGAGGAAATCGGCCTCAAAATAGACCAAGGGAGGATGATCAACAGATCACTCCTCCTTTTCATCAAAACTATGTAAGTGAGGTTGAAGAAACAGATGAGCAGACAGAGGAAGATGATATCAACATGCTGGGAGTAGTTAATGATGCTCATTTTATTCATCATCTCTTCCATCATTATATCTAGCTAAAAGATGGAGAGAATGATGGAAGAGATGATGAATAAAATGAGCATCCTTGAGAGAGCACAAGCAATTCAAAACCAAACTACTCCTCAAAATAGAAACCAGAACCAAAATCAGAATTTTAGAAGAAATCGGCCTCAAAATAGACCAAGGGAGGATGATTAATAGATCACTCCTCCTTTTCATCAAAACTATGTAAGTGAGGTTGAAGAAATAGATGAGCAGACAAAGGAAGATGATATCAACATGCTGGGAGTAGATAATGATGAATT
>JAXQQM020059350.1:0-42651 GCA_034641835.2 Pinus albicaulis | reverse complement strand
AGGAACTGGAAAGCCAAAGGGAGAAATTCGACCTCATGTAGTTGAACAAACATCCATGACTCCACCTAAGAAGTTGTTACATCATGGAAGCTTTTTTTCCATTTTAAAAAACTTTCCAAAACTAGCTCGGCACAGGTGCTCTTCAGAGACAAAGCGACCACAATGCAATCCCTAGTGTTAATATGGCCATCAGTGCAAGGTCATAACTACACAACCACACCTACCCATAAATAGATGTTTTGAAGGGTTCACTTCTGGAATAGTCAACAGAGAACGTGTTCCTGAAATGTTAAGGGATACAATGACATTCATTATGATTTGTGACAATACACAAGGGTCACACTGATATTCCTCTAGTATTCAGGATGGGGAATACAGGGATGGTGACAAAATATTGTGTGATGACAATTTAAAGCTTTTCTGTTTAAATTTATTATGCCAAGAGTCACTCTACAACCCAGTATAGGAGAGATCTATAAGCATAATTTAAGTATGTCAACATTTTGTAAATGTTGGTAAAAATAAAAGAAAAATAAAAAAATTGGGATTATATGTTTTAATTAGTATTCAAATTAAAACATATATAAATTTAAAATGTAAAATGTAAAATATTAAAACCAATTACACAAATCAATTGTATCATACTATGTACTCTTGGTCTAGTTTTTTTTACTTTTTACAACCCATTATTTTTCCCATGGTATTATTCTTTATTGTAGAATTTTTAAAGCCATAAAATTCCAATGAATTTTCCTTTATTGTAAAGATAAGGGTTTGGTTAGGGCTTTGAGTGTTATTTATTTCTACTCTATCTTTGTTCAATATGACTTCCATAAAATTTATACCGTATTTACTTGCTACCAAGTTTGAATTTTATTGGTGATTTTTAGCCACTTGTAAATTTCTACTCTATCTTCGCCCAAAATGACTTCTATCAAATTTATACCCTATTTACTTGCTACCAAGTTTGAATTTGATTTGTGATTTTTAGCCACTTGTAAACATTATAAGCTCTAACAATAATTCAATTTCTATTAAATTATTTGATTTTGATATATATATATATATATATATATATATATATATAAACAACCACTTTATTCAGGTGATGGGAACAACAAAAAAATTTATCTTAGACTTTAGGTTTTTTGTAACACCCAGATTTAATTTCATAAAACAAAAAGAAGTTTTAGTTTAGACACTGGATTTTATTCTAAATTAAAAGGATTAACAAGCATGTTAATCGAGTTATGAACTAAATTTATTTTCTTGAATAAAATATTTAATTATCGTATGTTTCCATAAACTGATTGTAAAAGTTTTCCAAGATTCCAGAGTAGTTGGATTAAGTAGTTACTGGCAGTTACCTTTCCTCTGAAGATAAAGGGAAAATACTAAAGAAGGAAAGGGGTTCTGTGCAGGAGAAAAGAAACAGCTAAAGAGCTGAAAGGAGAGAATGTCCGCATTTGGTAGGAACAAGTGGAACTCTGCTACATGTCATTAGAGAAGAGAATAGACAGGGGTCCTCAGGCCTACCTCGTTGACAACTGCTACATAATCCTACTCTAGTGAGGAGCACAGGGGGAGATGAGGACATAATTGTCTCTCTCACGGTTGGGAGGATGCTATGAACCTTACTTATCTGAGATAAGTATACCAGAATGGAATGAAATGGACAATGATTTCCTAAATATGTTAAATTATAAATAGTTTTCTGAGTATGTGAACATTTTTTTACAGGTATAAGTATTTAGATTCTTTCGAATGTTGTAAGAACAATTTTACTTCCTCAAATTTTTACTGTAAAATAAGTCCTGTGGAAGGATAAAAGACTAAATATTCTTTAATGATATCTAGGAGAACAATAGGGAAAATCCTACAATAAACAAATAGCAAGACATACAGTTAGTCCATTCAAGGAAGGAATTCCCCAAACGGAATAGTCTGTCGTATAAAGGAAAACCAGGTAGATACACAGACTAAGGGCTGGGTGTAAACCCTCTTGAGGTGGTCTGGTCACCTATGTAATTCCTTCTACTATGAAGAATTATTATCAAATTAAAACCAGGAAAATAAATTGAATAGAAAAGGAGATATAGAAGAACTAATTTCCATAATTAAATTAACAATAAATATAGTGTAAATCTATTCATTAGGTAGGAAAAATAGAGAACTGGAAGAAAAATATGGACAAAAAAACTCAGTTACAACAGTATTCCTCGTGGGCAGGAGAAAACCTATATAATAAAGGTACATCTAAAATTATATACATGAACGGTAGCAAAATACCATAACAAAGAGAGAGAGATATATATATAACAAAGAAAATACCATAATTAATCACAGCATTAGAGTCCATAATCCCTAACACCAAAATTGTATGTTGTGACAATGAATGCAAATATCAATGAAAACTACACTGCTATGGGAGAAAAAAGAAAAAATAACAGAGGGGATTAACCCAAATCACTGATATATATATATATACAACCACTTTATTAAGGTGATGGGAACAACAAAAAAATTTCTCTTAGACTTTAGGGTTTTTGTGACACCCAAATTTAATTTCATAAAAAATAATACATTTTAATTTAGACGTTGGATTTTATTTTAAATTAAAAGGATTAACAAGCATGTTAATTAAGTTATGAACAATTTTTTTTCTTGAATAAAATATTTAATTATGGTATGTTTCCATAAACTAATTGTAAAACTTTTCCAAGATTCCAGAGTAGTTGGATTAAGTAGTTACTGACAGTTACCTTTCCTCTAAAGATAGAGGGAAAATACTAAAAAATGAAAGGTGTTATGTGTAGGCAAGAAGAAATGACTAGAGAGCTGAAAGGAGAGAGTCTCCATAGCTGGTAGGAACCGGTGGAACTCTGCTACATGTCATTGGAGAACAGACTAGACAAGGGTTCTCAAGTCTACCTCATTGAGAACTGTTACACAATCCTACTCTGGTGAGGAGCACAGGGGGAGATGAGGATGTCATTGTCTCCCTCAGAGTTGGGAGGATGCCATCAACCTTAATTATCTAATATAAGTATACCACAATGGAATGAAATGGATAATCATTTCTTTTATATGTTAAATCTTGTAAATAGTTTTATGAGTATGTGAGCACTTTTTTAGAGGGAAAAGTATTTAGATTTTTTCGTATGTTGTATGAATAATTTTACTTCCTAGAATTTTTACTGTAAAATAAGTCCTATGGGAGGATAAAAGACTGAATATTCTTTAATGATATCTAGAAGAACAGTAGGGAAAATCCTACAGTAAACAAATAGCAAGATGGATAGTTAGTCGACTCAGGGAAGGCATTCCCCAAATGGGATAGTCTGTCCGGTAAAGGAAAACCAGATAGATGCATGGACTGAGGGCTAGGTGTAAGCCCTCTCGATGTGGTTTGGTCACCTATGTAATTTATTCTACTACGAAGAATTATTATCAAATTAAAACCAGGAAAATAAATTGAATAAAAAAGGAAGTATAGAAGAACTAATTGCCATAATTAAATCAAAAGTAAATATAATGTAAATCTATTCATTAGGTAGGAAAAACAAAGAACTACAAGTATGGAAAGAAAAATATGGACAAACAAACTCAGTTACAATAGTATTCCTCATGGGCAGGAGAAAAACTATATAATAAAGGTACATCTGAAATTATATACATGAATGGTAGCATAACTGTTTAATAGAGGTAAGATAAGCAAGAGAGGCAAGAGCAAGAACAGTAATGAAAATCTTGCTGAAAATATTAACCAAATAAGGGTCTATGAAGAATATTGACACAGCAAGTGAAGTGTTGAATTAGCTAGTTCCGCATGCCTATATTCCATATATATATATATATAACAAAGAAAATACCATAATTAATCACAGCATCAGAGTTCATAATCCCTAACACCAAAATTGTTTGTTGTGACAATAAATGAAAATATCAATGAAAACTACACTGTTATGGGAGAAAACAGAAAAAAGAATAGAGGGGATTAAACCAAATCACTTGTATATATATATATATATATATATATATATATATATATATATATATAACCACTTTATTAAGGTGATGGGAACAACAACAAAAAATTCTCTTAGACTTTAGGTTTTTTGTAACACCCAAATTTAATTTTATAAAACAAAAATACATTTTAATTTAGACATTGGAGTTTATTTTAAATTAAAAGGATTAACAAGCATGTTAATCAAGTTATTAACTAAAGTTATTTTCTTGAATAAAATATTTAATTATGGTATGTTTCCATAAATTGATTGTAAAACTTTTCCAAGATTCCAGAGTAGTTGGATTAAGCAGTTACTGGCAGTTACCTTTCCTCTAAAGATAGAGGGAAAATACTAAAAAATGAAAGGGGTTTTGTGTAGGCAAGAAGAAATGACTAGAGAGCTGAAAGGAGAGAGTGTCCATAGTTGGTAGGAACTAGTGGCACTCTTCTACATGTCATTAGAGAAGAGACTAGAGAGGGCTCCTGAGGTCTACCTCATTGTGAACTGCTACACAATCCTACTCTAGTGAGGAGCATAGTGGGAGATGAGGACGTCTTTGTCTCTCTCATGGTTAGGAGGATGCCATCAACCTTACTTATATGAGATAAGTACACCATAATGGAATGAAATGGATAATGATTTCTTAAATACGTTAAATCATATAAATATTTTTCTGAGTATGTGAACACTTGTTTGCAGGGATACGTATTTAGATTCTTTCGAATGTTGTATTAACAATTTTACTTCCAGGAATTTTTACTGTAAAATAATTCTTGTGGAAGGATAAAATACTAAATATTATTTAGTGATATCTAGAATAACAGTAGCGAAAATCCTACAGTAAATAAATAGCTGGATGGATAGTTAGTCCATTCAGGGAAGGAATTCCCCAAACGGGATAGTCTTTCCTGTAAAGGAAAACTAGGTAGATACAGAGGTTGAGGGCTTGGTGTAAACCCTCTCAAGGTGGTTTGGTAAGCTATGCAATTCCTTCTACTACAAAGAATTATTATCAAAGTAAAACCAGTAAAAAAAATTGAATAAAAAAGGAAATATAGAAGAAATAATTGCCATAATTAAATTAACGATAGATATAGTGTAAATCTATTCATTAGTAGGAAAAACAGAGAACTGCAAGTATGGAAAGCAAAAAAAGAAAAAAAAAACTCAATTACAATAGTACTCCTCGTGGGTAGGAAGAAACCTATATAATAAAGGTACATCTGATATTATATACATGAACGGTAGCATAACTGTTGAATAGAGGTAAGATAAGCAAGAGAGGCAAGAGCAAGAATAGTAATGAAAAGCTTGATGAAAATATTAACCAAATAAGGGTCTATGAAAATTATTGACACATCGGGCGAAGTGCTGAATTAGCTGGTTCCACATGTCTATATTCCATATTATATATAACAAATAAAATACCATAATTAGTCACTGCATCAGATTCCATAATCCCTAACACCAAAATTGTCTGTTGTGATAATGAATGCAAATATAAATGAAAACTACACTGCTATGGGAGAAAACATAAAAATAAATAGAGGGGATTAACCCAAATGACTTATATAAAAGAAGTACCCTTATGGGAATTAAGTATTACAAAAATCACTACTAAAAGACCAATGCGTAGTTCAAAAATAGAAAGTATTGTTAACTCAACCAAATTTTCATTAATTACATCAAACCATCGAGGGGATTTGAGTTCCAATCTTGTAACTATTAGCCTTAAACATTGTTGTCAAAACCCTTATGATAAAATCCTAAAAAGAAGTAAGGAAGGCTACCCGAAATGGCACAGAGCAGCCGTAGTGGAAAGCGAGAGCCATTAGATAGGGAGGTCAGTGCGATAACTGAAATGATGTGGGTGCAATGTTTTGGAATTACCTGCATGCCATCCAATGAAAACCTTAAATTCTTATATAATGTTAATGAACCAAAATAAATAGAGTGTGAACGAAAGCTCCAATGCTGGAAGCAGCAGAGAATTACCTTGGAGGTATATGGGTGGCGAGCTCCTCGAACCTTTTAACAGCAGTTAAATTTAACAAAATAAGATATAGTGAAATAAATAAGCCATTCAACTGAGATAGGAAACTTAAATACCTGAAAAAAAAAGATAAATTTCTCACCTGTATCAGCTGTCGAAGGCGTGTTTCCATTAACGAAGTCTCTGGGAAGTATCCCCGTGAAATGAAAACAGTTTAGAGAACGCGTAGCATGAGTGAGAGAAAATGTATCATGTCTATGCCAACTGCAAAAAGCAACAAAGTACAAACCCTTAACGTCAAAAAATTCCATAGCTAGCAGGCCTGAAGATGAAATAAGACTCATGAAGGAAGTAATGTAATGAGGAGAACGAGTCATCATCATACCAGTTAGGAAAAATACTAGGAAGGAAAACAAAGCAAGCTATGACAAATTTGCAGAGAGGAGGTTTCTAGCAGTGGAGCCAAGTGAGAGAATTGGTTAGGGTTTTGGGGGTAGGGAAATACCCTAACCACCCAAGAACCCCATTGGGGGAATTTTGATGTCTAAAATGGGCCTCCTAAGAAAAAGGTAAAACAAAAATAAAATTTATAAGAACCAATCAGATTAAATATGATGATGTTAACCATGGGGGATGATCCACCATTTTTTAAGTAAAAGGGTAAAAATATTAAAAAATAATAAAATAATAAAACTGCATTTTCAACTTGTATTTTCAACTTATCTCCCAAAGTGTTTACTCAAATTTTGAGTGGGAGTACTCGTTGGATGCAAAATTTAGTTCCTCATTCAAGGATTACCCATGTTGCATACTTTTGATGGACCTTGCCACACAAAAAATGAGAAATACATCAAAAAATGTGATTGCAATCACATTTTTCATGTATTTATTATTTTTAATGTAGGAGGATCCATTGAAAGTATGAAACATGGGTACTCCTTGGATGAGGAATTAAATTTTTCATCCAACGAGTACTCCCGCTTGAAATTTGGGTAAAAACTTTGGGAGATAAGTTGAAAATACGAGTTGAAAAAATAGTTTTTTATTTTTTTCCTTCTAAAATTTGATGATGTAATCAATTCTTATTTTATTATTTCCACTATTATTTTATAATTTCCTTAAGAGGCCCATTTTAGACCTCAAAATTCCCTTAATTATTACAACCGTTGATTTGGATGGAGCATCAACGGTGGATAGATATCATATATGTCCCACCATTAATTGAATTGTGAAGTCGAAGGTTACAACAAATCTTGGAAAATAATTAAAAAAAAAAATCACATTTAATAATTGTTGCCAGGGAATAAGATGCATAACTGTGTCATTATAGTTTGTACATTAAACAACTTATATATAAACTCCGTTGTCAAGAAAATCTAAAGAGAAATATGAAATAATTCCATTTTGAATCCTTTTAATTGCAATATGGCATAAATTTAGAAATGACATACATATCAAGTCATATAAAAACGTTGCATTTAGCCTTTAAGACTGAAGAGGTATAACTTACTGGATGGTACATTATTTAGATAGACCTGTTGAGCATGGTAAGTATGTGCATTTCCGTCAAGGTGAAAACCTTATATTATGAATTACTTAAAGTAATAATTAGAATTATCTACTAGAAGTAATTTTTTTTTATTGAAGGAAAAGAGTTTATGGATGAAAATTACACGTGGTACGAGAGCAGTGTTCAAACATTGGGACCTAAAAGGGTCACCAAAATAAAATTTAGTGTGTGTAAAAATGTGCACAAAATTTGGAAGAAGGGCTGACATAGTGCGATGAGGAGGGGATTTTACATCAAATTCCTAGGACTACGAGAGAAATTCACCCCCCTCCCAACCAAGAAATTAATATAGAAATGTGGGTGCACCCGAGTGTAGACCAATGTCGAAAAACTAGTAGATTGCTCGAGGAACAATGTCGATAAACCAACAGGTTTCTGGATACTATGAAATAGTTACAAGAGGAAATGGTTCTAGTAAGAAGTGATAATGAGAGGTTGATGTGGGAATAGGAGAATATCCTTAAAATCCTCTGAGATAAACAGAATCAAGGGATAGCTCAACCAAGCCTAGAAAGAGATGCCTAAGAATAAGGTGAACATCAATATCCAGTAGATGATAAGTTGGAAGGTATACAAACCCATCAAAGTAATAAAAAAAAGTCTTATAATGAAGAAGAGTCAGGAAATGTCTCAGACCAGCAAGAGATAAAAATGCAGAAGGTGGAGCTGCAAGGTGAATTCTGAAAAATTAAACCTCCCACATTCGATGGAGAAGCTGAAGAAGTAGCAAAAGGGTGGATAATTAACATGAATAAATATTTTCAATTCTACGAATACAACATCAAACTAAATGATCGTTTAGCCATTTACCAACTATGGGAAAAAACCACATTTTGGTGGGAAGAAGTTAAAAATGTGTGAGGAATTTAGGACCATAATGTGACTTGGGATGAATTCCAGCAGTAACTTAAAGACAAATATCTAACAAAGCGTTTTTATAATGAAACGAGAGTTTCATGACTTGAGATTGGGAGAGCTATCTATGGATGAGTTTGTAACTAAATTTACTTCCTTATTGCAATATGTGCCATATCTGAGGGATGAAAAGGCGATAGTAAAATAATTCCTGGGTAGCTTACCTGCTTATATGAAGGAGAGAATTGAATTTGTAAACCCAAAGACCATGGACGAAGTGATTCGAAAAACATGTATGTGTTATCACCAATCCAAGGTAAAAGGAGAAGTTGGATGGAGCTGGCCGCCCAAGAAAGGGTATAGAAGTAATTCAAACTTTAAAAGGAGTAGATCTGGAAATTTTAATGGTGCTACCAAAATTACAACAAATAAACAGCAAGGAAGAAACTAATAGAGAACCAAGTGGCCAACAGATGAACAACCCACTCAAGCATCCAGTAGATCTGATCATGGGCATACCCAAAAACCGCCATTAGAGTGTTGGGGATGCGGTGAGGCACATTATTATAAGAATTATCCTCACCATAGAAGAAATGAAATTGTAGCTAATATGAAAGAAGAATCGAGTGTGGGGGACGTGGTGCTAAACATACCTAGAAGCAACTTTGCACTTGAGAATTGGCAAGCGAATTACCAGCCAACCATGATAGAACTGGAAGGTAAGATGTATTCCCACCCTGTACCTATTTTGGTTGATCCTAGTGCTAGTTTAAGCTACATAAATCCCAGGATAGTGGAAAAATGTGACCTGCAGAGCCATAAGTTTAAAAAACCTTGGCTGGTACAGTTAGTCACTGGAGAAAAGAGAAGAGTTAATGCTAAATTTTATAACTATCTCCTAGAATTTTGAAACCAACATATAAAGGTTTAATTGAATATTATACCTTTAGGATCCTATGATATATTACTAGGAATGGATTGGTTGGAAGTACATTTGTCACTAGTAGACTACAAGGATAAAATCATTTACTATAAGGCTAAAGATGAAACACCCCAAGAGTTGCATGGAATTAAAAAGACACTTTAGTTGTGTCATATTACTGCATCTCAGTTGGGAAAATGCATCAGAAAAGGGAGTCAAATTTATGCAATTCAAGTAGGATTCGTTAATTATAAAGATAAGACCGCCATGGTGGAAAATATTCCCGTGGTGCAAGATTTTATGGACATATTTCCAAAAAACATACCATGACTACCACCAAAGCGGGACATCGATTTTACCATTGAACTAATGCCAGGGGCAGCACTGGTATCATGAGCACCATACTGAATGAGTGTGCTTGAATTGACAGAGTTGAAAATTAAATTACAAGAATTGTTGGACAAGTGATATATTTGTCCTAGTGTGTCACCCTCAGGGGCACTAGTGCTCTTCGGAAAGAATAAATATGGTTCAATGCGAATGTGTATGGATTATAGACAGCTTAATAAATTAACTGTATCGAACAAATACCCACTGCCATGGATAGACAATCTTTTCAACCAAGTAAAAGGGGAAACTATCTTTTAAAAAATAGATCTAAGGTCTGGGTATCATCAAATATGGATAAAAGATGAAGATATATATAAAATAATTTTTTGTACTAGATATGGGCATTATGAATTTGTGGTTTCACCATTTGGATTAACCAACACACCCGCAACATTCATGAGTTTGATGCATGGCATATCTCATACATATTTGGATAAATTTGCTCTGATTTTTATAGACTATATACTAATATATTCAAGGAACATGGAGGAACATAAGGAAAATTTTCATATAGTGTTAATAATGTTGAGAGACTATCAACTATATGCCAAATTTAGCAAGTGTGATTTTTACAAAGAGAAAATCCAATATTTAGGCCATGTTATTTCTGCTGAAGGAATAGCAGTGGACCCTAAAAATATAAAGACTATTATGGAATGGAGGGTACCCAAAAATAGAGCAGACATATGATCTTTTATGGGACTAGCCGACTATGATTTCCATTTAATGGAATGATTTTCAAAAATTTCATTTACCATAACCTCGTTGCAGCAAAAAGGGCGAATGTTTAATTAGACTAGTGAATTCCAAACTAGTTTTGAAAAGTTAAAACAATTGTTGACCAAAATTCCTATTTTGAAGGTGGCAGATCCAAATTTAGATTTTGAGGTTTTCACCGACGCTGGCAAGGAAGGAGTAGGAGCGGTGTTGTCACAAGACAGAAAGGTTCTGGCATATGAATCTAGGAAGTTGAAAGATCATGAACTACAACATTCCTTTTATGATTTAGATTTAACCGCAGTGGTGCATGCACTCAAAATATTGAGGCACTACTTATTGGGAAAAAGGTTTGTGCTAAAAACAGATCATAGTAGCTTGACAAATTGTTTTAAACAAGCTTACTCGAATACTCGCCAGGCTAGGTGGAATGAATTCCTAGGTGAATTTGACTTTGAAATGTAGCACGTTAAAGGAAAATAAAAATCAAGTCGCCAATGTATTAAGTAGAAAATTGCATTATGTGTATGAGTTATACTTCAATTATGTGGAATTCAAGTTCTAGGAATAGGTGAAAGAGGTTGCGACAAAATATCCTAAATATCAATTTCTATGGCAACACACACAAGATATAGAAAATCACTGAAAACAATCGAACTATACAATCATTAATGAAAAACTACTGGTATTCCGAGGAAATATATATATTCCTAATCAACTGAGTTTAAAAGAGATGATTCTAGATGAGTATCATCATAGTTCATATTTTGGACACCATGGTTACCAGAAAATGTTCGCAGCCATGACAAAAGAGAACTTTTGGCATGGTATGTGCCATTAGGGGGAATTTTGAGGTCTAAAATGGGCCTCCTAAGGAAATAATAAAATAATAGCTAAACCAATAAAATAATATTTATGAATTTACAATTCACTTTTTGCACCACAATCCATGTAACCATAGTTAAGTTCAATTCAAAATTTCTACCAAAATAAAATTAATAAAAAAATTGTTTTTATGTGACTATAAATAAGAATGAGATTTTCAAGAAAAAATCATTATCATTGAACAACTAATGCATTTGTCCTTTGTACTTAAATAACTTAAAATAAAATATAAATATAATTTATAAATTCTTAATTATATTATATGATATTAATTAAAATTTATATGATTTAAATTTTATAATAACATGTAATTAATATACTATATAAAATAATATAATGTAATAAATGTATAGGAGTATGGATTGTTTTTTTCAAGAAATATGAAATGACAATAATACATTTTTATTCAAAAAGTGTGAAATGACATTTATTATGAGTACTTTACTTTGAATTTAAAAGACTTAGAGCACTACCATGTTTAACCATGAGCTTGTTTCCACCATTGAGAATGTGACAAGTAAGTACCTTTAACTCAAGAAATGCCACCTCAACCATTAGGGATGATGTCATCCTCTAAAATGTGATTGGTTTTCATGAAGTGAATTTTGATTGTACATTTTCCTTAGGAGGCCCACTTTAGACCTCAAAATTCCCCTAATGAAAGACATTGTTGAATACTTGACTAAATGTTTGGAATGTCAGCAGGTTACATTTGAGCATCAACACCCAGCTGATTTAATACAACCCATACCAGTACCTGAGTGGAAGTGGGAAGTTATATCGCTATATTTTATTACCAGCTTATCAAGATCGAAGAGACACAATGAATCTATAATGGTAGTAGTTTATCGGCTGAGCAAAGCATCTCATTTTATTCTTGTATAGTCCAATTTTAAAAATATGCAGATTGCTGAAATTTTCATGAGAGATATATTCAGATTAGATGAAATTCCAAAACCAATCATCTTAGACAGAGATGTAAAGTTTACATCAGCCTTTTGGAAGGCATTGTTTACCGACCTAGGCACACAAATCCAATTTAGCACAGAATATCATCCTCAAATGGATGGGCTGGTGGAGCAAGTGAATCAGATATTGGAGGACATACTACAAATGTATGTAGTGCAGCAACCTGCAAAATGGGAAGATTATCTACATTTAGTATAATTTTCCTACAACAATGGGTACCAGGAATCCCTCAAGATGAGTCTGTTTGAAGCCTTATATGGTAGACAATGCCGAATTCCCATTAATTGGAGCAGTGCAAATAAAAAAACTAATGCTTTGGCCAAAAATGTTGGCTGTGATGGAGCGAGAATTAAAGAATATCTGACAAAATTTAAGAGCTGCCCAGGGTAGAAAAAAATTATATGCCGATCGAAAGAGGAAATATCGGGAATTTGAATTGGGTGATCACGTTTACGTGAGAATTAGACCCAAGAAGAGTACTTTAAGGTGGACTACCTGTGCCAAGTTGGCTCCTTGATTCTGTTGACCTTTCCAAATCTGGGAAAGGGTGGGGCTAGTAGCCTACCAGCTAGCTTTACCAGGACACATACGAGTGCACAATGTGTTCCATGTGTCTATGCTAATAATATACATACATGATTTGAAGCATGTAATACACTGGCATAATATTCAGGTAGGAATGAAATGGGAATTAAGCTGTCTAAGGGAGATAAATGATTTTTTATTAATTAAAACTTTTTCTGGTTGCAGGTCAAACCAGACGATGAATTCCTAGAATAACCTCAACATATTCTTGAGTAGGTGACTTGGGAAGATGAAAAATTTGGAGAGAAGCATATCCAAAGCTATTCACTAGAATGGCATAAACACCGAGGAAGGTGTTAACCTTGAGCAGGGGATGATGTAACACCTAGATTTAATTTCATTAAACAAAAAAACATTTTAATTTAGACATTGGAGTTTATTTTAAATTAATAAGATTAACAAGCATGTTAATCAAGTTATGAACTAAAATTATTTTCTTGAATAAAAGATTTAATTATGGTATGTTTCCATAAACTGATGGTAA
Source organism: Pinus albicaulis (assembly GCA_034641835.2). Lineage (NCBI taxonomy): Eukaryota > Viridiplantae > Streptophyta > Pinopsida > Pinales > Pinaceae > Pinus > Pinus albicaulis. Next base: position 29,268 of record JAXQQM020059350.1, on the reverse strand, counting down.
AAATTTTCCAAGATACCAGATTAGTTGGATTAAGCAGTTACTAACAGTTACCTTTCCTTTGAGGATAAAGTGAAAATCCTAGAGAAGGAAATGGGTTTTGTGCAAGAAAAAAGAAATTGCTAGAATGTTGAAAGGAGAGAGTGTCCAGACCTCGTAGGAACTAGTGGAACTCTTCTACCTCTCATTCAAGAAGAGAATGGATAAGGGTCCTAAGTCCTACCTCCTTGAGCATTTCTACGCAATCCTACTCTGGCAAGGAGCCCGGGGGGAGTTGAGGACGTCATTTCCTCTCTCACGGTTGGGAGGATGCCATCAACCTTACTTATCTGAGATAAGTATACCATACTGGAATGGAATGGATAACGATTTCTTAAATATGTTGAATCTTGTAAATAGATTTCTGAGAATGGGAACATTTGTTTATAGTGATAAGTATTTAGATTATTTCGAATTTTGTATGAACAATTTTAAATCTTGGAAATGTTACTGTAAAATAAGTGCTATGGAAGGATAAAAGACTGAATATTCTTTAATTATATCTAACAGAACAGTAGGGAAAATCCTACAGTAAACAAATAGCAGGATGGACAGTTAGTCCATTGAGAGAAGGAATTCCACAAATGGCACAGTCTGTCATGTAAAGGAAAACCATGTAGATACACAGACTTAGGGTTGGGTGTAAACCCTCTTGAGGTGGTCCGAAAACCTCCGTAATTCCTTCTACTAAGAAGAATTATTGTCAAAGTAAAACTAGGAAAATAAATTGAACATAAAAGGAAATACTGAAGAACTATTTTCCATAATTAAATTAGTAGTAAATACAATATACATCTATTCATTAGGTAGGAAAAATAGAGAACGGAAAGTATTGAAAGAAAAATATGGACAAACAAACTCAGTTACAACAATATTCCTCGTGGGGAGGAGAAAACCAATAAAATAAAGGTACATCTGAAATCATATACATGAATTGTAGCATAACTGTTGAATAGAGGTAAGCTCAGAAAGAGAGGCAAGAGAAAGAACAGTAATGAAAAGCTTAAAGAAAATATTAACTAGATAAGGGTCTTCACGAACAATCTTTACGAAAATTATTGACACAACGAGCGAAGTACCATATTATCTCGTTCCACATGTCTATATTCCATATATATATTTAACAAAGAAAATACCATAATTAATCACAGCATTAAAGTCCATAATCCCTAACACCCAAATTGTCTATTGTGACAATGACTACAAATATCAATGAAAACTACAATGCTATGGGAGAAAACAAAAAAAAAGAACAGAGGGAATTAACTTGAATCACTTATATAAAAGAAGTACCCTTTTGGAAATTAAGTATTACAGAAATCACTGCTAAAATACCAGTGTGTAGTTAAAAATAGAAAGTATTGTTAACTCAAACAAATGTTCATTAATTACATCAAACTCTCAAGGGAATGTGAGTTCCAATATCATAACTATTAGGCTTAAAAATTGTTGTCAAAACACGTATGAGAAAATCCTGAAAATAAGTAAGGAAGGCTACTCGGAATGGCAGAGAGCACTTGTAGTGGAAAAAGAGAGCCATTAGATAGGGAGGCCAGTGCGATTACCATAATGTTGTGGTTGTGGGATTTCGGGTTTACCTGCATGCCATGCAATACAAAACTTAAACGCTCAAAGAATTTTAATGAACCAAAAGAAATAAAGTGTGAACGAAAGCCCAAAAACTGGAAGCAGCAGAGAATTACCTTGGAGGTATACGAGTGGCGAGCTCCTCGCATCTCTTAACAGCAGTGAAATTTAACAAAATAAGATACAGTAAAAGAAATAACCCATTCAACCTAGATAAAAAATTTAAATACCTAAAATAAAATATAAATTGCTCACCTATATTAGTTATTGAAGGCATGTTTCCATTGACAAATTCTGTGGGAAGTATCTCCCACAAATGATAGTAGTTCAGAGAACGTGTAGCTTGAGTGAGAGCACACCTATCATGGCTATGCAGTCTGCGAAAAGGAGAAAAGGACAAACCCTTACCCTCAACAAATTCCATAGCAAGCAGGCCTGAAGATGAAATAACACTCAGGCGGGAAGCAATTTAATGAGGAGAAAGAGTCGTCATCATACAAGTTGTCTAGAACACTAGGAAGGAAAAAAAAGTAAGTTGTGATGGAGTTGCAGAGAGGAGGTAACTTGCGAGGAGCGGTGCAAACTGAGAGAATTGGATAGGTTTTGAGGGGTAGGGAAATACCCTAACTACCCCAGGACCCATTACAACTGTTGATTTTGATGGAGCATAGATGGTGGATAGATAGAAAATAATTAAAACAAAAATTCAGATTTAATAATTGTTTCCAGAGAATAAGATCCATAACTATATCATTATAGTTTGCACACTAAACAACTTATATAGAAACTTCGTTGTCCATAAAATGTAAAAAGAAATATGAAATAAATCCATTCTTAATCTTTTTTATTGCAATATAGCATAAAGTTAGAAATGACATATATCAAGTCGTATAAAAATGTTGTGTTTAGTATTTAATACTGAAGAGGTATAACTTAGCGGATGATACATTATTTAGATAGATTTGTGGAACATGGTAAGTATGTGTGTTTGCATCAAGGCGAAAACCTTATGTTGTGAATTAGTTAGAGTAATAATTAGAATCATCTGCTAGAAGTGATTTTTTATTAATTGAAAAATAAGAGTTTATGGATTAACATTACATTTTTCATCTTATTATTATTATTAACATTTACCACTAGTAATATCATTATTATTGACATTCACTACTAGTAATATATATAAATTATATAAATTAGCATAATTTTCCTATTAATGGGTTGGGAATAATAAAGGGTTGGGAATAATAAATGGTTTGGAAAAAACATCATGATAGACTATCATATAGAAACATAGCTTCACAACTCCGTAACATTTTTACGTTATTCTTGCTTTAACTTTGCCCTTGTGCTTATCATTAATTGCTTTCATGAATGGTTTTCCACCACTTGTAAGAAATTTAAATTTCAATAATAAAATTATTTCTACTAAAATTTCTCTTGAAATTTTTATTGTTATTTATTATTAGGTTATTTAACTTGATTTAATAGAAATTAAATAATAATTTATTATTTGAAATTTTTATTGTTATCTATTATTAGGTTATTTAACTTGATTTAATAGAAATTAAATAATAATTTATTATTTATTATTTATTATTGAGTAAGATAATTTAATTTAATATAAATTAAATATTCTATTTATTAATATTTAAAGGAATAAGTTATGACAGAGAGAAATTTAAATTCAATTATTTTCCAATTTAAATTGTAGGGTTATAAGATAACTTTTGTATTTTTTTAGATTTAGTATTTTATAATTTATTTTTTTAACTCAATTTATCTTATTTTATTTTATTTTTGGTTTTGTATTTTATAATTTTTAATTTTAAACTTTAAATTATGTCTTTTTCTCATAATTTAAGTTTAGCGTTTTAGAATTTATGTTATATAAAGTTTAATATTTATATTAAAAATGAAAATTTATAATTTAAAATATTGAAAATTTTATTTTTAATTTAATAACTATTTTCTTAATACTAGTTAATATTTATATTGTGATTTAATTTTAAAATATTAATAATCAGTCTAGATCTATTTTAGATTTGGATCTACCAAAAATTGAGAGGGATCAAATCTTTAAGGTGCAAACATCTTTTAGAGTGAAAATTAAGTTTAATCCTTCTCAATCTTAGAATTAAAATGAATATTTTACTATTATTTACAACATCTTACATTAATTTTTGCATTAGAGCCAAATATTTCAAGTGCAAACCTCTTTTAAAATAAAAAATAAATTTGATTCTTCTCAATGTTGGAGTTAAGATGAATATTTTATTGTTATTTACAACATCTTACATTAATTTTTGTGTTAGATATTATATTGGTTTAACTATCCCTTGTCTCATTTTAAATATTTTTAATGATATTATTCATGTGAAGTAATCATAACAAATTATTTTTTTGAAAAATAATCAATTACATGAAATTGATTACTTGAAAGTCAATTTAGATAACCTATGATATAATATTATATTTTATATTGGATGAGATTAATTAATTAATGTTTTATTATTATTATTATTATAAATGGATCATTTTTGTTAAATTTAATTATTTAATTAATTTATTTTTCATATTTTTTAATTTCCAAACATTATTTTTAATTTATTGTATTTAATACTTTTTAATCTTAAAAAATAGTATATTTATAATAAATATTTTATGTAACATGTTTTGGAATATTTGAAATTTAAAATGCATCTCCTTATGTACATTATGATTAAATTTATATAAAATCTAAAAATTAAATGTGATTTGTTAAATCAAAGTAAAATTTACATATATATTTATTTAAATATTTTTAAGGATCTCTGATGAGTCTCACCTTGAAGGGGAAAAGTCTCATATGTTAAATGTCTTTTGTAAAAATGGTTATAGTAGATCGCAAGGCCTTAAAGCTTTTCTTAAAGCAGCAAAAGGTCCTCTATCTAAAAAGAATAAAGACCCTAGTCAATGGTCCCGCAGTGTGCGTCTTCCGTTCATTCAAGGAACCACTGATAAAATTGCGAGGGTCCTTAGGAAGCATAGGGTGTCTTCGTCTTTCAAGCCCCTTAACACGATTCGCAGCTCTCTCAAATCGGTTAAAGACCCGATTGACCCTAGGGATGGGAAAGGTGTCTACATCATTCCTTGTTCCTGTGGGATGCCTTACATTGGCGAAACTGGTCGTTCTATAAATCAAAGAATTTCTGAACATGCTGCTGACATTAAGCATGGAAGATCCCGCTCATCTGCCCTAGCCGAACATGCAGAAAAGACTAACCATCATATTTGCATTGAAGAGGCGAAGGTCATTGCTAGGATTGACCATTTCCATCATCGTAAGTTAAGAGAGGCCTTAGAAATCGAAAAAGACCCTTAATCTCCAACTGAAGAGATGATGGTTGAAACATCGTGGGTGTTGGATACCTATGTCCACGATTTTCTTTAATTTGCCTTTTTTAAATTAATTATACTCTCTTCTACATTCATTTTATTTTATGTATATAATGTGTATGTGTATGTATTCATTATATTTATTAGGTACTTTTACTTCATTCATACACTTTTGTTAAAACATTAACTTATTTGATTCTCTCTCTTTCTCATGGTTTATCTCTTTAAAATCAGATTCTTATGTATTTATATTGTAAATTCATTCTGATACTATTGATATGAACTTTAAATAAACAAAATATTATTTTAAAATAAATTATATTAATTAAAAATAACTAATATTTATTTATAAAATTATTTAATATTTAAAATATATATATATATATATATATATATATATATATATATATATATATATATATATATATATAATATATATATATATATATATATATATAATATATATAATTTAAAATAATTGAAATTAATAATTTCATATAACATGTTTTAATCAATAATATAAATACTTGTTTGATTTATTTATTCAAGATTAGAATTGAATATATATAGTTTTTTCACATTGTTTGTAAAATCGTAATGGAGTTGTCTTCAGTGCGACTTTTTGAAGGTTTTTCTGGTGGAATTTTTGGTCTAATTTCTTTAAAATCCAGCAAGAATTTATTGAAAACAGAAATTTGATGGGTAACTTGCACAATCGAACTATCCTAGGGGTTTTTTAGGGTGTTCAATCTATATTTACAGTAAAAAACTAGTTTAAATAACACAAAACAAGATTTTACCTCAATGTTTTTCCCCAGATTCCAAAAAGTAGCACTAAAGACTACTCCAAATTGCAATTACATTTTTCCATAAAATATTTATTAATTCAAAAAAATTCTTTCATTAATTTTTTTTATTGATTGACAAGTCAAGTTATTTTCAACAAGTCAAAATAAGGAACCTATGCCAGCTGTAGTGCCTATTTCCAAAAGAATTTCCCAATTAATGTCAATGCAAAAAAGGTGCTTGCAGCTCTCACCTGCTTCCACTTGTTGATCATTTTCAAAATGGAAATGCCTAGCCAAAAATTCCCTTTACGACTTTTCTGGTTAGATTTTGGTTTAAATAGGTCAATGTTTTTTTTGTTGTATTCTTGGCACCTTTGATTGTCCCAATGGTTGTTAATTAGCACAAAAAATTATCATATTGATTTTAACTCTTTAATTTGAAACTCATAACCCATTTCATTTGACCATGCACATGTCCACCAGTGTCGGCTGGATTGTGACTTAAATATTGCAATAACTACCCAGAAACTGCAATTGCAAAAGATAAACTGAGATCATATTTGTTGTGATTGTTTGAAGTTTCCACTACCCTCCTATGTAGTTTTGTTTATATTTTCATGGGTAAGAGATTAATGAAGAATATATTCGAAAAGTTAAGCGACTATATATTAGGCAGTATCCTTGTTCATTGTGATGTTGCAGAAATAGCAAGATTGAAAGGCATAAACCTAACACTCGCTCATTTGGTGGAGGGAGTGGTGCAGAACAATATCATCTATTTCAACCAAGTTAACAATGAAGAGGGCTACTATGTGATAATATTTAATGAAGAAAGAGCAGACGAAGTCACAGTGCGTAGAGCAAGGGCGAGAGAGATCCATATGTTAAAATCAAACAGTGGATTTATCACGCTTGAGAACGATGGGCTTCGGAGACATGTAGTACAATACAATGGTTTCCAACCCATCTTTAACATGAGTGATTTTTGGCACACAAACTCAAAATTTCCCTCAAATGGGTCTTTAGTATTGTGGCTAATGAAGAAGAAATAAATCGCTAGTTCTTTGCCTTTCTCGAGAACCTCATGAGCAGAAGGCCATGCTGCTGAACTCTAAAAAACTACAACAGAAATAGATGGAACATCAACAGTGTGTTTTGAGCACTTCCTTCTCAAAATTCATATTTTTAATAGATGGGTATAGGGACGACACTTTTGTGAAGATAATGAGTAGTCTAAAAAAGTTCCCACCCAGTGTTCAAAATTGAACATGTCAGAGCCCTTCAAAGGACCTATAGCATGTCAAAGAAGTAGGGAAAGGAATTTACTAGTAAAAAAAATTTAAATTTTGATTTTTACAAGTTAAAAAAAAAATGAATAATATTATAAAATGTCACCAAAAGTGTTGTAGCCTACCAAAGCCAGTCACATTTTTTAAAATTCTTAAGTATAGTAAGTATAGTCACTGACTGGACTTAGGTTGTTGCAGCATTGAAGGAGATTAATGGAAAGTTGCAACTGCAAGGGAAAGGTTGTTGAGTTTCCAAATTCCATTAACTACAAGTCTACAACTTTGCATTATGTAACTTCCTGCCTAATTAGTAACTTAGTATTTCTAGCTTGCCAAGTTCCAACTCCAAGCCAACAAGTTACAAACTTACAACCCTCATAATGGCACTGGCAGTCTGACACGCTCCTGCTCGACACTTAAAAGTTAATAGTGATATTTTTCTTGGACTCAGGCTTCAGCACAAGCGGCGAAGGATTTTATTTTTCATCCTAGAGAAGAACTGCAAGTTTGCAATTGCAACCTATAGTGAAAGAGACATTCCTCACTGCTTAGGATAAGAGTCAGGACGCAGAACTCAGCAAAAGAATATTCTTCAACCGAATATACAAACAACCTGGTACTCAGTCAGAATCCCTAAATCCTACTACTAGCAAGAATTCTATTTATAGATGGATCAGGATGTCTATTTAGTTTTTAGAGCCTTCTTTTATAGGATTTCAACATCCTTCATTGCCTCTTGTGGAGAAAAAATCAAACCTTTTCCTTCTGCCCTAAACCTAGTGCTTATTATGGACATTTTAGGCCTCGAACATACATTGAATCATGAATTTTTTGAGCCCATATACTCAACTTTCCCTTTGAAGGGCACATTGATCTCAACTTGTGATCAAATGTGTCTCCCTCTAACTTAGTCCAAACTCAGCAACACTATTCAAAAGAGAAAAATATAAAAAAGTGAATACCACACAAGCCAGATGAATAACATATTCATCTCATATAAACGGAAGACAGTCCAAAGTTAGCCTAAATTTATGTAAAATACTTGCATCTAGAATCAATACCAGAGCCTTGCAACCTAATCTTGTTTTTATTAATACATACATAAGGGTTTTCCTCTTGGAATAAGCCAATCGAGTAGGGGAAGGGGAAGAATTGTATAATTCTGATATTCAAGACCTTACACATCTTGATAGGGGCAATAATTCGATTCAACTTACCATTTTCCAGTCAAATCCTTTGAATGACACAAAGGTGTGATCCCCTCGTCTAAGGAATCTTTGCCTAGTGCTAAGAAATTTAGATCTCAGATCTAATCCCCACAAAAATAGAAAAGGCACAGGAATATGTTGTGGAATATGTAAAATTATAAAAAATTAAATGAATAGTCATGAATGATTAATAGGAGGAACAATGGAATGATGGCGGCTCGCGGGACTTACAATCTCGGAAGGCAATGTTGTCTCCCCTCTGTGAGAGCATGAAAATTTTCAAAATCATGTTGAAGTTTGTCATTGAAATCCCTTCAGTAATAAGCAAGATGTCCCTTCCACCGCATTCACAATAAGCTATAGACACAGGATTTTCCTATACCTACTTCTTCAAAGGACTTTTTGTATCTTCAAGCTTAGGATTCTCAACCCATTTTTATTGTCACTGCTGGTGTTGTCAGGCACGTATCGGTCCTAGGTAGAAAAGTAAGTTCCTACTGTATAATAATTGAACATGTTATTGCCCAGACTCACCTTAAAAAAATGTGGAACCAATTTGTCCCAGTGATAACCTAAATACCAACTATATTTAACCTCTCTTTCCTATAAAGAATTGCAACTTGAATTGCACTAGTGTACCCATTTTCAAAGTCTCTCCTAGCATTCCCCCCAGTACATAAAAAAAAAATTCTGGGACAAATGGGATCAAACTCTAGAGAGTTTTTCATGTGCATCCCCTATCTCGCTATCTACACTAGTGATGCCAGCTAAAAAATCTTGATGTTTCTCCTCAATTTAGGCAATAGAGATCAATGCGTATATGAACATCTAAAGTTGTTTTCTGATCATCAAAGACACAATCAAAGAAAAAAAAGCAAAGAAAATCAGAAGATATAAGAATATGGATGTTGCATCACCATTATTGCCCGATGTTGGTGGAATACTAGTACCACCAAAGCCACCAGATGTAGGCATGCTTTTGTTAAGAAGTGATGAACTACTTATGTTGCAAGAAATTTTGAAAAATCAGAATTCTACAAAACTATAAGCTGGGATAGAACATAAAATATATCAAAAATCCAAAATCTTGACTCTAAATTCTATATGAAAACTCAAAAAAATACTTATTGTAGAATAGAAAATGGTACAAAATATAGGAAGAATGCAGCTCCTTAGTATATACCTTGATGTAAATGTGCATGTCCCAGTACCTGTCATCATAAAATCGATAAAGGAATATTTTCATGACTGCAATGCATTCTCCAATCTCACAAAATTTCAAGCCTCAATTTTTATATCATGTTAACCCATGAAGGGAAGATTTAGAAAATGCATGTCAAACATTTTAATCACAGTCAAATATCTTGAATCTAGCAAAACCAAAACCGTGCACAAGAAACAAAAATGTCTTTCATATTCATATAAACTGAAACATTAAAATTTGCAGAAGACAGAGTGTGTATAATAGAAACTTAGTATGCATACTCTTAGCTTCTCATAACGAAATCAATAAAGAAAAAATAATATGCAATATATCCAGGCATAAATGAAATTTATGTTGCATGCAGAAGAGTAGATTTCATACAAATATAACTCTCTCTTAATGCATCAAATAGTTCCATCATTAAACCAAAAGGAAATATCTTGAAAAATACAAGTTATCCATAAAAAGTGTTTACATTTGAAGGTTGCATGCAGTTTTAAGACAAAAAACAGACAGGAAATGGCTCTACAATCTTGTCATTTACTTATCATGGTGGAACCTACAATGAGAAAATGTATATCAGTTGAGGATGTCTTTTTCATTTAGATGAGTTCAACTAGGCATGGAATAAGCAGGCAACTCAACAATCATCTAACAAAATGTAGATGATAATTAGCAGAAGATATCCAAGAAGTTGACACAGTGAAAGAACACAAGTAGACAAAAAACTATGTAGAAGTGGATAAAAATTTTATCATCACCATAGGACCATAGGAGTCCATATAAATTGAGAAATTCAATGAAAATAAAAGTAGTGGGAAAAAAAAAAAACTTAGCATATGGGAATCTAGGTTACTTGGATCTTGAGTAGTCACCATTGCATTGCCAGCAAAGTCACAAGTTCTAGGGGCCATCCCATTATTCTTGTAGTAGCTGTCAAAAGAATAGGAAGCATAATAAAAAATAGTATTTGGATTATAGCACGTGCCACTTTGTTGAATTGATGTACAATCTGCACTTCCAAGCTTGCAAGAATAGTCTAGAGCAACCTACAAGGTTGAATCAAGGATACCAGACTTTGCTACACACCAACTTTGGATTGAGCTGGTGGTGGGTGTTTTTGTGGTAGGTGTTAAGGGAGGGGTGTATGGGGTAACTATTGGGGTGGTAAGGGTTGTGATCTAGGTAGTAGGAATTGTTGGTGTGATTTCTGTTGCAGGAGGAGTTATTCCTATTGGTGTTGTGGGAGTGGTCGTGATCAAAGTTGGAGGAGTTGTTGTAATAGGTGTAGCTGGAAAAGTATCAAACTGAGAACCCAACTCACTTGTCTTGTTCCTGGTAGAGTTAGATTTATTGTCCAAAATCTCCCTAGAGTTTGAGCAGAATAGTTCTTCCCCTTCTCTGCTTAACTCCTTTTGCATAGAAACATCCAAAGAACTCATTTTCACTATTCTTGTCCATATCCGAGCCCTATTCATGCCTTGGGAAAGAAATGATCCCTGAGATTATTAGTCATTAAAAGGGTCTTCATTTCTTCAGAAAGAAGACCTTGATCATTAATAACTATGGGTATATCAGGATAGTGAAGAAATGCCATATCATTTCTAGCAGCAATGACTGCAGAGTTGACGAGGTCTTCTTCACTATGTGAAAAATATCTGTTAAATTTAGTGTTCAGAATCAGAAAAGAACCTGTATTTGAGACAAATGCTAGCAGAGGGTGAATAACCCAGCTCAAATCCTTGGTGGAAGAGGATGGAGGTACACTATATGGATCTTGAATCAAAGTGAATGAAAGTGTGGTTGTGACCTTGATACGCTTATCTAGATTTGCATCCAGAAGAGCAGAATAAATGGCTTTCATAGTAGATACCAATTTCAATACTGCTTCTTTTGATATCCCTTGATGGTTAACAATGATACTGGTTATGAGAGTATCAGGCATGAAACCCATAACATTTTTCTTCAGCCATAATGCTGCTTCTGACTTCAATTTTCCAATGTCATTCGCTTTCTTATACTTCATATTGATAGACACCTCAATCCTTGTCCTAGATAAAGCTTCCAAAATAATGGGATTGACATCCAAGAGCCTAACATGGAGAAGATCATGTTTCATCAGCAGTTCTACAAGCTTCTTAGGAGATGGCATGGTACTATCCTTTCAAGCATATGACTCTCCAATTGATGTTCCTGGAAAAACATAAATAATATTATAGATCAAATCATAAGCTCAAAAGGAACAAAAAAATCTCAAACGTTTCCAAACAATGCCTATCATAAGATCCTACATCCCCACTAGTTGTAACATAGTTCTGGAATATTGTTCATCAGATGGCAAGACCACATTTTCTCACAAGACAAAAATTTTATTTACAAAATTGTTGGAATAGGGTCTCCCACAAGCTGCAAAACTGGCCCATTTTGAATATGTTTTATTATATTTAATCTAGCGTAGTGGTTTTGGGGTGGGTCAAACCCCCAAAAGCATTGTAATGGGTAAAAGGGTAAACTAGGGGTCTGAAAACCATGGTTTGCAGACCATAGGAAAGTCTAGGCTAGATTGCTATAAATAGAGGGACATTTTGTATTGTAAGGGATAGGAAATGATAAGCTATTGATACGAATTGTGGTTTAAGCTATCTATTTCGGTTTTGGGGAAAGGTCTCCCGCTGGCTGTGTGTGTCGAGATCCAAGTCTAGCTGTGTGCAGACCCTGCTACTCTGTGTGCATGTTGGGAAGGGAATTGTAAGGAAGGACTAATGAATGAATGAATAAGAAAGATTGATAGAGAACTGAATCTATGAGTATTCTTGTGCGAATAGTTGGTAATTATTGAACTGTGTATTTTCTGTGTTTAAGCTGCAAATATCTGTGTAACCGTGTTTTTGGTATCTGGATTGGTTCTGTTCTATTTTGTTTATGAATGTTGTGTTACTATCATCGGGGCATATAATTATAGATCTAACGCATGTGGATGTGAATAGAGACCTAATTAACCTTGCGCAGAATGAGGTAATATGGGAATTACAGGGTCTAACACAGCCCTACTTTCCTTACCTATCCTTTCTTAGGGTGCAGAAACCTGGTTCTAGCACCCACCCATACTACTTCGGGTGAGACTTTGACTTGCGAAAGTGGGTCATTGCCGAAAGGGCCAGTAGTACAGCGGTTTGTTGGGAAACCATGCTGTCCGAACCTGGGTCAGGACCCCTCGAGCTAGAAAATGGTTTCGTTGCCAGGATCCGAGAATTTTGAGAAAGGATTTGGGTACTAACAAGAAAATGTGGGAATCCTTTCAAAAAGGAGACATGATGGTGCACTTAAAATTACCTACATTTAAAGGCACGACAGATGAAGACATGGATCGATTCTAGTTTGTGGTAGACTCAGTATAGGTTACACAGGGCATGGTGGGTAATACTATGAAAAAAGCACAGCTATCCCTAGCCTTTGAGTAAAAAGCTTTGGACATGTATATGGGGTACGTATCCCAAAATGGGACCGCATCTATCCAAAACATTAAGGACACCCTAAAACAGAAACTTCGGAAACCTAAATCCTACTCTCAGGTTGTAGCCGATGTAAAATATTTCAAACATGGAGCAACTAAGTCCATGTGGGAAGCGGATCAATGCCTAAAGAAAGCTATCCGAGAAGGATACTTTTAGTATGATGATATACAGCTTACAGAATGGTTCATCTCCATGCTACTCTCTCACTTATGCATACCTCTGGGTCACCAGACTTTTGATTAAACAGATACAAATACGTTGGAAATAGCCATGAAACTAGAAGCTATCACAGGAGACGGATGCTCGTTGGAGAGTGCAAATATATTCAAGGTCTACGGTGAAAAAGGAAGAGGTTGGCATAAAACTAGGATAGTCGTCATGCCACTTGGGGTCGGGAGGGCCTAGTCCGAGAATAGCGGAGCTCGAGTGGATCTCTGATTACGTGCATGGATGTCATGTGGGGGGATGTAGTACCAACCCTACCCACATCCACGAGCACCAATGTTTAGAACCAACACATGCGCCCAGTGCAGTTTTCAGTTAGTTGGCCATGAGGGAGAAGAATTTCTTGAATCCACAATTTAGTAATGACAGAAGCTACTAGAAGTAAACGGACCACTGCCTCTTGAAGCACGGCCGGCGATCTCTCCCTATGAAGGAAAAAGGCAGGGAGGCGGGGAAAGGCAGAGCATCTGAGTTGGGAGTCGGGGCCAGTTGATCTGCTATAACTATGGGGGCACAGGGCATTTTGCAAAGGATTTCCCGGACCCCACACGAAAATCCTGCAGGTATTGTAGACATTTGGGCCATACGTTGGAAGATTATCTAGCCTTGAAAATGAAGATACAGGAAAAGCAGCTCCCATCTACACAGAAGGTGTGAAGGGTCCAGACTGAGCTAAGGGGTAAGGACCCGAAGGTAAATGTGGTAACACGTAGTGGATTGGTGACTAGGGGAATCGAGGAAACTAAAACACTGATCCGCAGAGCAGTTAGCAACCAAGAAGGGCTGGACCTGGCCAAAGCGAGGGAAACATTTATGGAAGCTCAGAAGGACTTCCTTGAGGCTGACGCTACGTCCCTGCTCACGAGGACTTAAAGGTAGTCGGGGAGGTTAAAAATTTCTAGAGCATGTATGAGACATCTTTGCGCAACCCCAGGTAGTCTGAGAATGCACCAAGCATTACTACGAGGCGCCTGACATATGCGCCTGTGGGCTAGCGTTAAGGATGTGCATCGTTATACAAACAAAAAGACGCCTTTGGCCCCGAGGAGATGCGGCGCGGTCCGGTTGGAAACAACGAGATGGATAGGCTTATCTTAGATGTCGGATCGGACTCCAATATATTACCAAACGAAAACCAGCAACGCATGGGAAGGGCAAAGGCTGAAGGTCGGCCATCGACTTTGAATGGCCAATCATAAAAATAAATGCCTACGGGAGGCTCTCTAGAGATTATCGTGGATGTCGCGAGGGAATAGATTAGGTGACTTCGAAAGACGTTCGGATCTCGGATCACCGGACCCCTACCTGCCCTCTTGGGATTGGATTGGGCCATCAACATGGGTGGTATCATTAACTTAAAAAAACGAAGCATGGTGTTTGAAAATAATGGCACAAGGGTAGTTGTGCCATTAGACCCTGCGGAAGGTAAATGTTATACGGAACCCATACCCAAGGGGGAAGATGTGGATTATATCTATAATTTTATATGGTGCGAAACATAACCTAGCCCGAGGATGTAGTCTTGTACTCTGAAGGGGATATTGTGGGATTGTCTGATCCCAGTGAGGAACTAGAAACTTGGTAGAACCGGTTAGGTGAAGCCTCTACGCTGTGTTGTCTTCGCATCACAAAGGACTTCCTCCCTATGGTCCCGAAGGAGAAAACCTGGACGGAGCTAGGCTTGATCAACTACTGCGAACCCACCCCAAGAGAGGAGAAGGCTGGCTCACAAACAAGCAACAGGCTTCCTACGACAGCTGTAGGCTCAGAAGGTAGCAGTCCCATGCATCGAGCCACCCCTACGGAGGCAAAGCAGCTAGGGGTTAGGTGGTATATTCTGACAACAGAACCCCTTGGGGCTTTAGTAGGATAGATGGTCAACTTATCTTGGTCTTGGGTCAAGATTTTCCTAGGAAGCAAGCCTGTGTTGGGGGAAGGTATGTAGCTATCACGAATAAGTAACCCTAGCATGACAAGTACGTCAAAATCACTGAGGACGCACAAACTAGCCATTGGAATAGTACCTATAGGTAAAAAGCAGAAGTTAGCATTGGAAGAAGCGGCTCCCGTGCCTTCAATAGGACGAGTTATGGGAAATTTTTACCATTCCTCAGGGAACCCACCCCTAGTAAAATGTCCTTATCTATCACATGCTCGGAAGTGCTTAAAAGGGGGCAAGATAGCCCAGTTAGAGGTATCGTCTCATTTCTACAACTGGCCTGAATTAAGCGTCTTGTGGAAGCATTTGAGCAACAAGCGTCCTCATAACCGCAGTGTCCCTCTCATGTCTGGTCAACCTCCTCTGTCTGATAGTAGTCACCCAGAGCTAGGATTCATTTTTCGTGCAAGGATACTACCATTACCTTGTCGAACCCTTTGGCCTTAATTTAGACTAATGATGAAGAAGTCCTGGAGGTTGAGCCTAAATTAGCATAATTTCCCCCCTCGATGGTCACAAGGAAAGGCAAGGAAAAAGCGCAGAGCCTTTGTTCATCCCCGAAGGCACAAGACTGGTGAACCTCTAAGACATGCCAGGCCCCCACCCTCAAAACAAGATGAACAAGAAGGTGATCTGCCGGCTAACCCGATCAATTGGTTACCCCCCTTTGTTCGGCTGTGAAGGCCATCTACACGAATGCCAAAATACTTGGATGGCTTGGTCACCTACCTGCAAACCCCCCTAACCCTAGGAGAAGTCCCCATCCTCAGTCATCCCTGCGGACGCCTCCATGAGGTCAAGTTTGATGATCACGATTTGGCATACTATGATGCCCTCCCGGAATTGGCCCTTGCCCTATACTTTGATACAATCCATAAGGATGATGGAATCACGGTAGTACCTCAATGTTGGGTATGCGGCTTGGCGGGATCTAGACTTCTGAATCTACTCCGAATGCCCCACTTTGGCCATTACAACATCACAGATCGGTTGGCTCGCCAGTTACTTGCTCTCATTCACGATGGTTTCTTATGGATTCGCGAGAGGGTTCCTATTGATGCTGCGTTAATCCACAATATTACAGGCCTCCCAATGCAACAGCCACACCCGCTAGCACAAGTTGGAAACAAGTACGAATTCGCTACCGTTGCGTTTGTCCGGGAGACCTATGCGGTACAACGAAATCAGCGAGAGTTTGTAATCCAGACTATCAATGACCCTGCCACGCAGATGGGTACTTGGCTCTTAGCCTGCAAACTAATGAGGAAGTGCTAGCTTGTGACTGTGCCCGCCTATGTAATCCACCTATCCGGACAGTGCGCGAAGGGTGTTTTTTTCAATTGGGCTTAGTACTTGTGCAAAGAATTTCTAGCCAATGTCCACGAATCCTAGGATCAAGGGACACCTTTCTTCTATTCATGGGTATTATTTCTGATAGCACTAGTCACTTGGGACACACCTGAGGAGTTGGTCATTCCAGAACTCCCTCAGGGGATGTGCGAAGGCACTCAGTATGCTCACTTATGGGACTTTAAGGATAAGCAGTGCATCAAGGATAACAAGGTATTTTTGATCCTCCTCCAAGGCAATGTCGCAATTTCCATAAACTCCCGACCCGGGTTATCCCCGACCATATATGACAAATACAAGAATGTTGCTACATTCATCACCATGCACCATGTCCGGATTTGCAGCCTCGTCAATAAGACATGGACAGAACTCCCTTATATGGTAGCCGATGAAGAAATTGACCTACTGATCTCGTTGTGGCCCCCTGCCTGGAAAGAAGGCCTCACCGAAACTCCTGGGAGACCGCGACGCCCCACCAGCAGGTAGCAGCTGCCACCAAGCCCGGCAGTAACCCACCGCAACAGCCCGTAGAAGTTTTGGCCCAGGTAGGCTCCGACAACGCTGCCACTCCTCCCCCAGGCACTAAGAGGACAGGGGAATCGGCATCAGGACAAAGAAAGAAACAACATGCCCGCCGCGCACAATACGATGCGATAGTCACACTAACGGACGGTGACCTAGAACAGATCGCGGACACGGTTACCATGGCTACGGAAGATAAGTGGGCATTTGTCGAGACCCAATGGCAAGCCGAGGTCGACTCCTTCCAGGCCGAACTCTACGCTCTCCAAATCAAAATTGATACCCTCCTAACCAGCCAGGCACACCCCCTGTCATTTGACAGCAGTTCAGCACCCCTTGGGGAGGCTAGTCATATTTGGGATATCCCTAGCAGTGCCTTGGTAAGAACGCAGCCCCCCGCTGCCACAGGGATGCAACTGGACCTGGCTAAGCTGCCCCACCCAGCCTTACACGGCCTACATCACGCTGTCTTCGAGGAGTTTCGCTCCCGTGACCAGCAATCACACCAACAGATTAGTACCACTTAGCACACCATTGCGCAGCAGGCTGCTGCTCTGCTCCTGGTCAGGACACAACAGGCGGAGCTTGAAACTGTGATCCACTAGCTCTACACGGAGGTTACCGATGAGATCCTAGTTGCGGTTACGCCTCGGGATAAGGTGGAAAAACTGGTTTCCGCTCCGAAATCATCTCATATGGAAATACACACCGTCAAGACGCGGATGGAACAACAGATCTCTGACTTGCAGGCCAAG
This sequence comes from Pinus albicaulis, assembly GCA_034641835.2. Lineage (NCBI taxonomy): Eukaryota > Viridiplantae > Streptophyta > Pinopsida > Pinales > Pinaceae > Pinus > Pinus albicaulis. Next base: position 11,475 of record JAXQQM020059350.1, on the reverse strand, counting down.
CTACAACCTGAAACACCCCTGAAAGTCTGCGCCCAGCGTACCGCCCTAGTCACCGATGTGACCGCTGTTATTTTGGGGCAAATTGATCAAGGCACCAAGCTACTGGAGTCAACCCTCCAACTCTGGACTAGGGTCCAGTGCGATCCTGTCCTCCAACAAATCAATCAAGATTTATGACAAAAGGAAGAATTCGTCGAACAGATCAATGCTACGCTACCTACTTTGGTGCCTGCCCAACGCTTAGCTTCATTAAAAACTAGCAATGATCTCCAGGGTGAGATTGAGAAACTCTGGGATAAACAACACATCATGGCTGAACGCCTGAAGCCTTGGACTACAACAGCCCTCCAATTATCACAAGACATTGATGGCGCGACCAAGCGACTTAACCAGCTTCTTGAAAGCGTTACCTCAGCCACCGACGGACCGCCCTCCCAGACACTGGTCGACCTTGCACAGAATGTTGCGGCTCAAAGTCAAAACATGCTCCCTTGACTCAACAGTTCTCTTGATACTTTGTGTGCGCAAATCGAGGCCACACCACTGCAGTGACTCGGGACGAGTCACAAGATTGTGTTGATGGAATGTTGGAACAGGGTCTCCTACAAGCTGTGAAACTGGTCCATTTTGAATATTTTGTATTAGATTTAGTCTAGCACAGGGGTTTTGGGGTCGGTCAAAGCCCCGAAAACATTGTAAAGGGTAAAAGGGTAAGCCAGGGGTCGGAAAACCACGGTTTGCGGACCATAGGAAAGTCTAGGCTAGATTTCTATAAATACAGGGACGGTTTGCGGACCATTGGATTGGTTTTTTTATGTTATGTTATGTTTATGTAATGCTATGTTACTATCATAAAGGCATATAATTATAGATCTAACACACATGGATGCGAATAGAGACCTAATTAACCCTGCGCAGAGCAAATTAATCTGGGAATTACAGGGATTAGCGTAGCTTTTCTTGCCTTACCTATCCTTTCTCAGGGTGCAGAAACCTGGTTCCAACACCCACCCATACTACTTCGGGTGATACTTTGACCTGCGTAAGCAGGTCACTGCCGAAAGGGCCAGTAGTATAGGGGTTTGTTGGCAAACCTTACGCTCCGAACCTGGGTCAGGACCCCTTGAGCCAACACCCTTGGTTATCCCTTGGCACTCCTTGTCTTCTATTACAATGAATTGCTTACTGCCCACTTTCTCAAGTCCTTTTTACTTTTGTCTTGTTCCTTTTCTTGGTGGAAAAAGCGAGGCTAGTTGCTAGATAAGGCTGAGGTTGCTCTGCGACTGATTTTGGCTATATAAAAAAACTTTTCTTCTCACACTTTTTAATGTTTTATTAAGCTAAAATAGATTCGAAGAAAGGGTTAGATGATTGCATACCTGAGCCTTACCATTGATTTGTTTTTGCAGGTGATATTGAAGTTGTTGATATGGTTGTTGAAGTTGTCTTTGATGTTTTTGAAGCTGCATGTGATAATCTACTTGAGGTCCTTTTCGAACTTTTGAGTACATGAGGAGGAAGTCCAAGTTTGACTACCTTTAACTAGGGTGTTGACCGAATTTACTTTTTGTGCCAACTTGTTGTTTTCTGGCTTGCAAAGGTTGGAGAGAACTTGGATTCATTAGAGAGAGATACATGGAGAAATGAAATTTTTTTTATTTTTTATCTTTTATTTTTAAGGCCTATTAGCTACCTCGATGAGGTTTTCCACTAGTAGGTCTGCCTAGGCGCCTCAAAGGAGGTTTTCACCTAGGATCTTTTTTTTTCTCTTTTTTTTTTTCAACCCAATGATCGCCTCATGGAGGTTTTCAATCAGTGAGCCAATCTCAAATGCCTCAAAAGAGGTTTTCATCTGAGATTTTATTCTTTCCCTTCTTTTTTTCTTTTTTTCTTTTTTTTTACCTTTCCTACTCTACTTGAAAAAACAAAACCTTGTTCAAGTATAGGAATACTTCCAATGGAGCCATGTACAGATATAATCATGTGCACACTTGGAATACATGCTTTAACATGTACCTGAATATGAGAGATGAATTTCTTTGACTGGGATTGTATCAAGTACTGTTGGAGAAGAGTGTGTTGCTGAAACTTAATAACTGTTTGGAACCATATGTCAATATAGTTGTGATGCCTCTAGTTCACTTGCTAATTTGGATCACCTTGGATGTCATCTTCTATTATGGCAGTCAAATCTTCCTCTTTTTGTTGATTGTTCTCTTGAATAAATTGAGGAAATGCCGATAAACATGAGGGAACTTTCTCAACATCTGATTCTAATTTCTACTCTTCATCAAGTGCAGCCCTCGATCTTTTGATCTCCTCATTTGGATCTTCTTCTTCTTGATGTTGTCCTTCAGTGACATTAAGAAAATCTCTTCTTTGCAATACCTTTCTTGAATTAAGATGCAGACCATTTAGATCAACAGGATATGAATGGTAGTGTTGTACCTCATCATTGTAAGTGGGCTGAGATACTTCATGGTGTGGGTTTGGAAATGGTGGTACAGTGGGGATGGATATATGAGATGGATGTGGTTGAGGTTGTGGTTGTGGTGGAGGTGGATGGTAGGGATAGCATGGAGTTGGGTATGGAGGATATTGAGGAAAATATTGAGGAAGTTGAGGATTTTCCCAATAAGGACCTTTCCAACCATGTTTCCAAGATTGGTTTGGGGGTTGAGATGGTCAAGGTTGCCAAGGAGGGAGTGTGTCCCAATTAGTTTTAGATGGATGTGAATATGCTTGAAATTGTGAAGTAGTCCCTTGCATCATTTCAAGTTGACTAGGCTTCCAGTGTCTCCTTGGAGCTACATAACATAACTTCTTTGGTGATTGCCTTGCTCCATTGTCTTGTTGGTAAACTTCTTTAAACCTGGGGAATGATGAACAATATTTAGTAGCATATGATTATGCATGGATTAAAAAAATATCAGAATCTTCTTTTTTCTCATTTTTCATTTTTAACATTTCTACCTGTTCACTTAGATTGGTAAGAATTTCTGGTTCAAAGTTATCAAGAAAATTTCCAATTTCATCTTGCCTTACCAATGTTGATGCTGACTTACTTACTCTTTCCCTCTCTCTTAATATGCGCTTGCATGTTTCACAAAATTCTTCAAATGACAATTGGTATACATCTCCTCTACTCATGAGATTAAGGAGATCAATCCACTCATCCCTAATTGTTCTAAGTAAGAGGTTTTTTAGTGTGTCAAATCCTAAATGATGCAATTTTTCCCTCTTAACATTATACATGAACCTCTCTATTAGATCCTCAAGGCTCTCATCTTCTTCCTGGTTCATTCTAAAAATTTATTCTCTAAGATCACGATCTTTGTATTTTTCTAGAAACATCTTGTCCACATCATTCCATGTTCTTATTGAATTAGTACTTAGACTCATGAACCATTTAAGAGATTTATCCTTCAATGTTGCAAGAAACAATCTCTGTATTTGAGTGTGTGATAAGTATCCATAATACCTACAAAGTATCTCAAATTCAAAGAGAAATTTTTATGGATCCTCTGTCCTCATACTATGGAAGTTGGGAAGGAAACATGGAGGGATGTTCTTCATATGTACACTGATGTCCATATCTTGAATGGGAAACCCAATAAGATCTTATTCATTGTCATCATATACATCCATCTCTTCTACCTTCAAAAGTGTATGGTGCTATGGTTCTTACTGCACCACGTGGTCAAGTGGGGGGATTGGTTTTTTTTTTTTTTCCCTGAGTATCCCTACTCCTATGAAGCATGAAAATCATATATTTTTGTATTTTTTTTAATATTTCTGAAATGGCATGAAAAGAAAGGAAAGCAGAAAATAATGCTAAAAACAAAATCAAAGCATCTACTAGACACCTCCCTAGCAACGACGCCAAAAAGTGGTGAGCCCTGGTATTGCACCAAAGGTGCTACAACTCCCATGGGCTGCCCTACTTTACTTTATCAACTTGGGATTCGTATAAACTTGGAGGTGATAGTGATATATACACAACAGATGCATTCTTTTCATTTCATCATCTTCTGCTTTATGAAAGGGTGCTACTTCTAAGGGTTCTCAATGAAGTCTGTCACACTTCAATGAAACTAAACTAAGTTGCAAAAAGGAAATGACAGAAAGGAAACTATATTAAATTTCTAAAAAGAAATGACAGGAAGGAAACAGAAATAAATTGCAAAAAGGAAATGACAGAAAATAAACTAACTTAAATTGCATTGAGCTGGCCAAACGGAAAAACACACTCTACTTATCCTATGATCTATCTACCATGCTTCTAAACATGCAGTTATTCATGATCTAATTCTAAATGAAAAAGTGTTGATCGCAGTTCGGAGGAAAAAGGGCTAAAGGTGCTCATGGAAGGCTTAAACGCATGAAAGAAGGCTTAGAGGAGTGAACAAGGTGTTTGGACATTATTAAAGCGCATAATATCGCAAAAATTATTTGGAGTGCGAGGCTTTGGAAAGCGTGATGGCAGAATTGCGATGGAGGGTTGGCAGTGCGATATGCGATATCGCAATGTCGCAAGGCTGGAGGAGATGCAGTCGGGAGGAAATGCGAAGTGCGAAATGCAATGCAAAATGTGATTGCGATGTTGTGGTGCAATTGCGGTATTTCGCAATCGGGGTTTAGGGGCGGAAGGTAGTAAGTGAGGTGAGGGGCCGATATGCAATAATGTGAAATGCGAGAATTGCGATAAGGCTGTAATTGCAAAATATGAAATGCAATGATTTTGAAATGCGAAAAGGCGATCAGTCAGATGATGTGGTGGTAGGGCAGGTGGCAGAGTGCTTTAATAATATCAGAATCTGCAGAAAGGAGTGGTAAGTGTTAACGAAGGCCAACAAGAATTGTGAAGTGCGATAAAGTGAAGGGCTTTTAAGAAAAAGGAGTAAGGTTCTTTCAAAGGTTTTTGACACAAAAATGAGGAGCGAAGGAGAAAGGAGGAAAAAGGAATATCGCAATCGGGGTCTAGAAGTGGTAGCTATTAACAAGGACCAAATGGGAAATGCAATTGCAAAAAGGAGCGATGGTAAGTCCAAAGGGAAAAAAAATGTGGTTTCTAATGTTTTTCGACTGTTTTTAATAAAAGAGCAGCAAAGGGAAGTAGAAAGGGATATCGCATTTGGGCTTGGAATGAGAGAGTGTTAACAAAGATCACAAGTGATTTTCGATTTGTGATGGAGTGAGGTACGATGAGCGGGAGTTTCAAGGAGAAAGGGGGGAGGTCTAATTCTAATGCTTTTCAAGTGTTTTGGGAATGAAAAGGGGAGACAGATGCAAATAAGAGAGAAAGGAGGGAAATGGAGGCACAACAACAGTGCTCAGGCATGAAAACAGAGCTGGGAAATGAAGCGGGATGGCTCGATGATCTTCCTGGGGATTTTGATGCTTATTCCTGCAAACAAAGTTGCAGATTTATGCATAGAAAAATAGACAAAGGCATGATAAAAACAGTGAACGAAAAGCATTTTTTTTCCTGTGGGAAGGTCAACCCCGCTTGAATTCTATTGACAAAGATGAGAGGGGAAGACTGCCTCACAATTTTATAGAGTTTATCAACTATTCTACAACGCAGATAAGTGGATTAAATCTACAATAGAAACTATAATAGAAATGAAATAAAACTAGATAAATAACATAAAGGAAAGTATGACAACAGCAGAGAAGCTTAGGCACATGGGTTGGGCCCTAACCTATGAGCCCAGCTCTCTGGAACTAAATCAGTAAAATGGAGTTTGTCTGCTCATTTCAGGAAGAAAACAGCCTTGTTACATTTTTGAAATTCTAATCACTGAGTACAATAAAAAACTTAATAGCTTGTAACAAAATTCCCAAAATGGAATCGAAGAATCGGCTAAATCTTCCTAGCTCTAGCTCTACTCTATTTATTCTACAGGGCAGCTACCAACATCTCCCTAGAAAATAGTGATTGAGTCCACTTGACTCCCAGTGAACAAAAATTGAGTGCTCTCCTCTTTGAGTTGTTTGGATGCCTCTGGAACTCGAACCGCTGGAGAGAATATTTGGGGTGATTGAGTCTACTTGACTCCAAGTAAACAGAGATTGAGTGAGCTCCTCTTTAAGTTGCTTGGCTGCCTCTAGAATTTGAATTGCTGGAGAGAATCTTTGGGGTGATTGAGTCCACTTGACCACAAGTAAACAAGGATTGAGTGCCCTTGGTCTTGAGTCGCTTGGCTACCTCTGGAATTCGAATTGTTGGAGGAGATCTCATGAAGATCCTTTGGCTGCCTTTGAGAGTTAAGGAGGGTGGACAACACCCTTGAATCTCTCCAATATTTCTCCCTAATTTCATGATATTGTGCTCATTTATTCTCCAATCTAAATCTTCCAGTGGCAAGGAGCAAGTCCTTAAATCATATCCTTCTCAAAATCTGCATAATCTACTAAATATTATCACAATATTCTACAAAAATAACCAATATTAGGTACAAATATGCAATTACCTTTAAACCTTCCTAAAAAAATATTGAAGCATAAGAAAACATTATTAAGTGCAAAAGGAGAGATTATATAACCTCTCTTAAGCCCATATACCTTCCTTATGCACATGAATATATATATATATATATATATATATATATATATATATATATATATATATATATATATATATATATATATATATATATATATTAATATTAGAGATGTATATGGGCTAAGAGAGGTTAGATGAGCCTTATTTTATGTCTAATTTAAGAGGCCCATCATCACCCCCTGCGAAAATGTTCATCCTCGGAAACCTATTACAACCTCCTTGCCTTTATAGTTTTCATGCATCTTTGACTTATTTCATTTTGTTCCTGGCCTATGCGCTGCTCCTCCTGCTAATATTCTTGTTATTCTTCTTGCATTTCTTCTTGTAGGTGCTTCATGGAGGTCCTCAGATGCATTAATAAAATCTGTTGTTTTGCATGCCAAGCGGTGGTGGATCCACCTTTTTTTTTTTTTTTTTTTTGCTTGCAAAGTAAACTCACAATTATTTTTTATGTGAACTAAGTTCACCCTTGGTTATCCCTTGGCACTCCTTGTCTTCTATTACAATGAACTTCTTACTTCCCACTTTCTCAAGTCCTTTTTACTTTTGTCTTGTTCCTTTTCTTGGTGGAAAAAGTGAGGCTAGTTGCTAGATAAGGCTGAGGTTGCTCTGCTATTGATTTTGGCTATATAAAAAAACTTTCCTTCTCACACTTTTTAATGTTTTATTAAGCTAAAATAGATTCGAAGAAAGGGTTAGATGATTGCATACCTGAGCCTTACCATTGATTTGTTTTTGTAGGTGATATTGAAGCTAATGATATGGTTGTTGAAGCTGTCTTCGGTGGTTCTGACGCTGCATGTGATAATATGCTTGAGGTCCTTTTGGAGCTTCTAAGCATAGGAGGAGGAAGTCCAAGTTTGACTACATTTAACCAGGGTGTTGACCGAATTTTATTTTTGTGCCAACTTGATGTTTTCTAGCTTGCAAAGGTTGGAGAGCACTTGCATTCATTAGAGAGAGATACATCAAGAAATGCAAATTTATTTATTTTTTACTTTTTTTTTAAGGCCTGCTAGCTTCCTTAATGAGGTTTTCCACTAGTAGGTCTGCCTAGGCGCCTCAAAGGAGGTTTTCACCTAGGATCTTTTATTTTTCTCTTCTTTTTTTTCAACCCAATGACCGCCTCATGGAGGTTTTCAATTAGTGATCTAATCTCAAACGCCTCAAAAGAGGTTTTCACCTGAGATTTTATTCTTTCCCTTTTTTTTCTTTTTTCTTCTTTATTTTTTCATTTTCCTACTGTACTTGATAAAACAAAACATTTTTCAAGTATAGGAATACTTCCAATGGAGCCATGTACACATAAGATGACAGATAAAATCATGTGCACACTTGGAATACATGCTTTGACACGTACCTGAATATGAGAGATGAATTTCTTTGACTGGGATTGTATTAAGTACTGTTGGAGAAGAGTGTGTTGCTGCAACTTAATGACTATTTGGAACCATATGTCAATATAGTTGTGATGCCCCGATTCACTTGCTGAGTTGGATCACCTTGGATGTCCTTTTCTATTATGGCAGTCAAATCTTCCTCTTTTTTCTAATTGTTCTTTTGAATAAATTGAGGAAATGTGGGTAAACATGAGGGAAATTTCTCAACATCTGATTCTGATTTCTGATCTTCATCAAGTGCATCCCTCGATCTTTTTATCTCCTCATTTGAATCTTCTTCTTCTTGATGTTTTCCTTCAGTGACATTAATAAAATCTCTTCTTTGCAATACCTTTCTTGAACTAAGATGCAGACCATTTAGATCAAGAGGATATGTTTGGTAGTGTTGTACCTCTGCATTGTAAGTGGGTTGAGATACGTATGGTGTGGGTTTGGAAATGGTGGTACAGTGGGGGTGGATATATGAGATGGATGTGGTTGAGGCTATGGTTTTGATGGAGGTGGATGGTAGGGATAGCATGAAGTTGGTTATGGAGGATATTGAGGGAAATATTGAGGATGTTGAGGATTTTCCCAATAAGGAACTTGCCAACCATGTTGCCAAGATTGGTTTTGGGGTTGAGATGGCCAAGGTTTACAAGGAGGGAGTGTGTCCCAACTAGTTTCAGATGGGTGTGAATAAAATTGAAATTGTGAAGTGGGTCCTTGCATCATATCAAGTTGACTAGGCTGCTAGGGTCTCCTTGGAGCTACATAACATAGCTTCTTTGGTGATTGCCTTGCTCCATTGCAACATCAACTCTCAACCTATCAGCTTCCATGGTGCGCGTTCTGCCATTTCTGATGGATGGCTCTGCATCAGTGGCTTCCTCCACTCCATGATCCTCCACATCTGGCTGATCCACACCTTGAGTCTCATCTTTGAGAACCAACAGTTCCTCCTCTGCATGCAAGTCCAGATCCTTCTCAAGGGACAACCGCATGGCTTTCCCCTCATCAAATTTTATATCTCGTCACACAACATTCATTCTGTTGTTTGGAAAATACACATGATAATTATGGGGTGTTTCTGTGTACCCCACAAAAATCCCAACCTCAGTTGTTGGTTCCAGCTTCTTCCTGGCGTCTTTGGTCACATGCACATAAACAGGTGAGCCAAAAATCTTAAAGTGTGAAACATCAAGTTTCTTACCAGTGAAAGCCTCTTCAGGTGTACTCATGCCAAGTACTCTATGAGGACAACGATTCTGCACATAAACCGCGGTGTTGCGACTTCCACGCACAAATGTATTGGTAGGCCCTGATCATGCAACATCGCTCGTGTTGCACCCACGATCATTATGCTCTTCCTCTCCGCGACCCCATTTTTTTGTGGGTTATGGGGCACTATGATTTCTCTTCGAATTCCTTCTTTGTTGTAGAAGTTCTTGAATTCGCTATAGATGTATTTTCCACCATTATCGCTCCTAAGAGCCTTCACTTTCTTCCCCAACTCTTTCTCCACCAATGCCTTAAACTCACAGAACTTAGAGAATGTTTGATCTTTCTTATGCATGAATAAGATCCAGAATTTATGAGAAAAGTAATCAACAAATATTACATAGTACTTATGTTTTGATGTTGAAGCAACCGAGAATGTTCCACACACGTCTGTGTGAACTCTCTCAAGGATCCCCAAAGCTCGGTTCTTCTTCTCATGAAAGGTGGACTTTACATACTTCCCCATGGTGCAACCCTTGCACTGATCTAACTGAGCAAGTGTTCCCATTGGAAGTCCAGTAGATATTTGTTGCATGATTTTCAAGGCTCCATGATGAAGATGGCCCAATCTCCTGTGCCATAATTCGCCCTCATCCCGGCTCACCAATTTTTTTGCATTGCCCATCATGGCAGCGCATCCATCTACCTCCATATTGTAGATATTCTTAAATCAAATCCTTATCCTCTTGGCTTCACCTGTTACTTTATGTCGCTGGAAATATTTTCCATCACTAAAAACAATGTCATAGCCTCTGTCCTCCAACATTGCGACTGAGGCCAAATTTTTCTTCAGACCTGGAACATATATTACATATTTTAATTGAAATGGTTTACCTGACTCCCTCTGAAAGGTAATGGTACCAATCCTAGTAGCACTTTACCGTCCGTCATCACCCATCTCAATATGTATCTGGAGATCTTTCTCCTCCAAGTCACTGAAAAGTTCTTTATCTCCCGTCATGTGAATGGAAGTGCCATTATCCAAATACCACACCAATCCCAATGCACTTGACACCATGCATGCAATAAAGGAGAATTCAAGCTCAAATTTTGAGGCAAGGGCCTCATCAGCTACAGATCCAACAGCCTTCTTGTTCTTCTTCTTTTGTGGATAGTTAGTATCAAAATTCCCATGTTCGTGACAGTGAAAAAACTTCACCTTGGAGATGTCTTGATTCTTGCCTTTAGACTCGGATTTAGAATGGAATTTCTTCCCCTTCCCTTTCTTCACCTTGGCATCCAAAGCACAATCATCTTCATCATCATGCTTAGATGAAGAGCCATCTCTAGTGTTCCGTTTGAACTCCTCCTACACCAAATCCGACCATAGTCATTCCCAATCTGGCAATTTTTCTCGTCCGTTGACAAAGTATTCACAATTGTGCCAACTCTTAGGAAGTCCTAGGAGAGCCAAACTCACCAAATTATCATTAGCGACTGTTATTCCCACACTCCCCAGTTCTTCCCAATATTGGACAAAATTCGTGAGATACTTTGGAATGGTGTCGCCCTTTTCCATCTTGATATTCCTGAGTTTATCTTTGAGCGCCAATTTCCTATGGTCATTGTTGCTTTGGAATAGATCTATCAAAGCCTTCCACATTGCATATGGTGTGGCTTTCCCATGGAGGCTTGAGACAATGTGGTCTCATACTCCCTCCAACGGGATCCTCCTCACCTTTGCCACTTTATTTTTCCATGCATCAAGATTTGTAGCATCTATCACAACGGGTTTAGGAACATCATTGTCAATGAATTCCTTCAAGCCATTGTCTTCTAGTACAGCCTCCACCCTGTCCTTCCAAGAAATGTAGTTCAAGCTACCCTCGAGTGCATACTCTAACCTCAAGCCATTGAAATCCATTTTGATCTTGAATCCGTTGTAGCACCAAGAAAGTCTTTATGCAAATTTGAATTCTATCCAGTAACAAAATTAGCTCATGCTTCACTTCTGCAATTTCTTGTGCTCTTATACCATGTAGAAATTATACAACAAGCATGTATATCTGGATTCACCCAATCTAACAATGTACTAATGTTAAATACTGAATCGCTTCTACAAATATTTTGTGGAATTAAAAACACAATCGCTAATCACATGAACATGAAGAAGAATCAAATCACACATAACACAGATCATTTCCTGGGGAAATATTACAGCTAAAACCCCAACTATCTATTGTATATTAAGCATTGATCATGAAACAAATACAAATTCTTTCTCTTCTCGCAAAAGCCTCCAACATT
>JAXQQM020090495.1:0-37673 GCA_034641835.2 Pinus albicaulis | reverse complement strand
TGTCCAAAGGAAATCTTCCCATATATCAAATCTGTTATGCGCTTTAATGATTAAATTAAATGATTGGATTGATTATTAATGGTAAATGAGATTGTGTTTGGATTGAAAGTCGTTTTACGATTAAAATATTATATTTCATCCGCTTTCACATTTAAAACAGTCTCATCACCTTTCTTATGTCATTACTCTCATTTACTCGTAAAACACAGGCACGAAGGAGTAAACGTCTATACAAAGCTTTCACGAAACACTATGGGTAAGAAGGAGAAGAGCTCGAGTTCTGAAAACAGAGAAATGGCTTCGCTGTATGCAGACACCGCTTGTAATAAGGATGCCGATATATCCACTTGGGAAGGAATGTATAATCTGTTAGAGGAAGAAAATCCTGTGGTGATGAAAGTTGTAGCTACAGCAGGTTCCAGTAATACGTCTGAGGCAACCCTTAGAGAACTGGCTTGCTCATTTCTGCATAGAATAGCGGCAAGGCCAAGGATTCTCCCATATACAGACATGGTGAGATGGGTACTGGACAACACTGATATTTCAGACAGGCAATTTAAAACTCCATCTGCAGAGCTAATCGGGTCATTCTTCACGGAAGACATGAGGCTGATGTATAAGTTGCCGGAACCTCATGCACCTTATAATAAGCAATTTATGAAAGAATTTGCCAGAGAACATGCGAATTTGTCAGAATGCACACAAGAATGGACCAAAAGAGATGAGCCATTGAAGAAAAATAAACACGGGTGGACAGTACCAAAAAAGGATGTTTTAGACGCTGTTCACAAGTTCAAATATCCAAGTGGGCAAATTGACACAGTTTCTACCACAAGATAAGGTATGTAAGTTTGCCAAAATTTATCCTCTATAGAGCTTTTAGAAGTTATTGAAGAAGCTGTTGGAGGTCAAAATTTCTCAGAGAAACATAAAGCTCTTCTTGAGAAAAGTCGGGAGTTGAAGAAGACATGAAATAACTGTAAGACAAAATGAGGAAATATTGACCAAATTCGAGGCACTTCATGCTGAGTAAGGAAAAAGATGTGGAGCGTGTTTGGCACAGAGAAAAATTACTGCGAAAGGTCAAATCGATAAAAAAGAAACTACTTTGGCTAAAGTATGATATGAGAAAATGGTGAAGCAAAATCAAGATGAAATTGAAAAATTAATAACAGAGAAATAAGCTCAAATAAAGGAAAATGCACAAATTAGAAGGGTAGAAAAGGCAGCAGAGGAGGCAGCTACAGTGGCAAACATTCTTACTGATTGTGTAAATGATAATTTACACAAAGCTAACTTGATTCCAGAAACTGTTCCAGGATATCTCCCATAGGCACATCAATTGCAAAAAGAATGGAGGCAAAAGGCAGAAGAAAGAGAAAAATCAATTCAAGGGCTGACAAGATTAAATTGGGACTCATACTGGGCGTACTTAGTGAATCCACACAGTCAGCACAGCGCACTTAATTGTATCATCAATGCTACAGAGAATATTGCGCCTATGCTTTCCGACTCTGTCTTTTCAGGACAGTTGAATTTTGAAGTCGGCCAACCACATCCTCTCAAAACTATGCTAGATGCCTGCAAGTTTAAAGATCAAGTTCATAGATAGTTAGATTTAGTTTTAATTTTACTGTATTTTAGCCTAGGAAAAGGACGGTCATTGAACCGAATCCTTAATTTTTGTAATAAGACTATTTTTAGATTTAGTTAAGTAGTATTTAAACCCTTCTCATGCATTTAGAGAAGGGTCCTGGATCTTAATGTTTTTGACTTGGAGATTGCATTTCTGTACTCCATTGTCTTATATATTTTTAAAAAGGATCACATCTGGTGATTTTCATGCGGAATTATCTTTGAAGTGTTGCATTTCTATACCTTGGAATTTGATTTTGCATCAGAATTATTGGATTAGAGTATCACATTGCATTTGAAAGTCTTCAAGATGAATGAGGTATTTCTATCCTTTCACTGTTGATTTCTTTTGTCTTATGATATTCGCTTTAAAATTGCTATCATTTATATGTATATTTGTTTTCACAACGCTTCCTTTTATATATCATTTCTGAGTATAATTGAAACGTTATTTTTCATAATTACATGTAGATGGTATACAATGATGAATGCAATATGCTAATATAACTCTGTTTAATTTCTTAAACATAGTTATCTTTATTTGTTTCTGCACATTTCAATTTAATTAATAATACATTTTCATGGTTATTGTTGAATTGGAACAATCTTAAGTTGTATTCACATATAGCTACCCGGGTTAATGTTAGAATTTCTTTATCAGTATTTAGCTTAAATTAGATAGTTTTATTTCGATTAGTTTAGTCCCATTTCCACCCATCCAATCCAATCCATTTAGTTATAAGGAAACTGGTCCTTTAAATCCAGTCGGAGCCACCATACCAAACGGAAAAGGAGCTGCCTTAAGGTCCCGACCGGGTGGTTTTCCCCGATGTTTGAAGCAGATATTTTCTAGGCTTCAACATTTTTGGCGCTAGAAGGAGGGCTTGAGCTATGAATGGCAAGTAAATCTTTATCCACAAGCCATTCTAAGAGCAAAACACCCTCATTAACTTCTTCAATTTCTTCTGAAATTCAAAATCCTAGAGAAGAAATTGCAGAAAATATTCAGACACTCACTACCAAAATCTCAAAACATTCAGACAATCAACATCCTGAGTCTCCCGAAGTTCAAGATTTAATTCATAAATTGAAAGGATTCTCATTATCTTTAGAAGAGTCTGAAATATCTGAAGGTAGTGTAACTTCAAAAAAAATTTCTTCGAAACCTCTTACTAGGCTTCAAAGTGAAAAACTTGGTATTTCTCCGAAAGAATTCCCTTTACCTAGTAGATTCCAAACAAGAAAAACTCAATCGGAATCAGTAAGTGATATAAGTTCAACATCTAATATTCAAATACCTGTTTCTGAAATCCCTTCTCAACAAAGTACAGTTGTTTCCGCATCATCTCCTCAATCATCATCTACACAAACATCATCTCCTCAATCATCATCTACACAAACATCATCTCCTCAATCATCATTAATCTCAACATCATCTATTCCAACAATTTCTATTCAAACACCACTAGTTTCTACTATCCCTCCAATAGTTGTTCCAATAATGGCACAGAGACCATGGTCTACTCCAGGGGCAGTCAACATGGCTGCACCTTTACATGATTTACCAGACAATCCTGGAAAATGGCTTCCAAATTTTAGCCCAGATCTTAGCATTCAAGCTTAAGAACATATCAATAACTTTATGCTGGCTATTAATTTGAATGGAGTCATACATGAAGATGTTGTAGTTAGATTATTCCCTTATATTCTTCAGGGAGTAGCAGGATCATGGTACTTTTCATTACCATCAGGATCCATAACAAGTTGGGACATTTTTGCAGATCATTTTTTAACCAAATTTGGAGATGACCGATCAATAGCAACTTTACTCAATGACCTCTCAAATTTGAAGATAGAACCCAAGGAACCCATTAAAGAATTCAATGCTAGATTCAACAAACTCTTGAATAAAATTCACACAGATTCACAGCCCAGTGAACAAGTCAGAATTGAATGGTACATAACTGCCTTACCCTCAAACATAGCAATTTTCATGGACAGAGCTGCAAAGCCTACATTAGCTGAGAATATGAAAGAAGCTATTGCAGTGGAAAAACGAATTACTTCTCTGGAATAGAAAAATGCTATCGAGGAAAGGAAATCAAAGAAAGTCAGCTTCAAAGATGATTCAAAGAAAAAGGCCAAAGATCCATACGACATGGAATGTTTACAGAAAGTTCTTAAAACCATGTCAAATGAAATGGTTGAAATTAAAAAACAAGTGGCTGAAATTTCTACCAAGAAACCATTCCGAAATTTTAGAAGAAACCAAGTTGAATCTAAACCTCCTAATGCAATCTCTAATGCAGAATCAGAAGAAGAGGAAGAGGAAGAAGATATATCTATAGTATCATATGAATAAAATGAAAATGAAGAAATAGCTGAATTGAATGGAATGTGGGATTTTATTCTCCCTAATTCTGATAGTGAAGAAGCTATGCCTGTAAGTACTAGGAGTAAATCTACAGTGGAACCAGTGCAAACAGTTCCTAAAAAGAAAATTACAACTCCAAGTACCAAAGACAAATCCCCTGTAAAGAAAACTTCTCCATTACCTACTCAAAATCAGCCATCCTCTTCTAATCCTCCTACATCAACAACAAAGACTTTAGTAGTGTCAGATCCTATGGAATACAACATTGTCGAGGACATGAAAAAGATCAAAGCTAATATTTCCTTACATGAACTCAGCAAACTAAAACACCAGCAAAAGTTGTTATTAAAAGAATTAAACGCTACACCAATTACTCCTTTACCAAGCGGTGTAGTTGCAAAAGCAGCGAGAGGAACTGGTAAGCCACCAGATAAGGTAGATGCTACTGATACTGTGCTCATTGGGGAAAATTCAAATTCTCAAACTCCTCCTTTTCTTTTGACTTATGAGATGTACAATAAAAATCTGCACAATTGTTTGATTGATTCTGGAGCCTCCTCCAATATAATGCCTACTTTTGTCTGTGCCAAATTGAATATCGAACCACAGAAATCAGCAGTTCATATCGTTCAATTGGATCGCTCTAAAGTTCAATTTGTAGGAGAAATCAATTCAGTTACTATCAGATTAGCTTCTGATCCTAGGATTGTCCAAAGAATTGATATTTTGATTGTTGATATTCCTGAATTCTATGGATTAATCTTGAGCAGGGACTAGTCTGCGAAACTTAATGGTTATATCTCGACTGATTATTCGCATATGTGGCTTCCCTACAAAGGGAAACCAAATCAAATTAAAATTGAACGAGAAAAACATGACGCACACTGTCACTGAATTCAAACAACCTAATGAGCCTATGGCATTCAACAACAATATTCTTGGAGGTTACTCTGCTGAATCATTTCTTGGAAACTTCGAAGCTCCTCAATCACCTTTTTCTGTAAATACTTTTGTTTCTCAGATAGAAAATTTTTCACAATCTGATTCTTCCATAATTGTAAATATTTCTAATGTAATTGTAGATAAGCCAATAGACAAATCTTTATTTTGGTCGTTATATTTTGATGGATCGAAGTCTAGTGATGGAGCTGGAGCTGGGTGCATCTTAATTGATTCAGATGGAGAGAAAACCATGCTGTCATGTAGGTTAGAATTTGAGTGTACTAACAATACCGCAGAATATGAACCCTTGGTTCAAGGACTTTATAAAGCTATAGGGTTAGATGTTAAATACTTAAAAGTCTTTGGTGATTTCGAAATTGTCATAAAACAAGTTAGGAATACTATTCATTTCCTTTCAGGACATCTTAAACACTATCAAACCCTAGTACAAGATCTCACCACTCATTTTTTAGCATTCAATATTTCTCCTATTCCTAGGAATCAGAATACATCAGCTGACTTGTTAGCTAATGTTGCATCTAAACTCCTACCTGCTGAAGATTGCAGTCCTGATAGGTTTTTTGTAGAATTGATTTTTCGTCCATCTGTCCCAAATAATGTTACAAATTGGAGAGTATTCTATCATGATCAAGATATTCTAAATTTCATGACCTCAGAGAAATCATATGATGAGAAAATTATTGACGAAGATGATCATGATTTACAAATCGCTTCAAAAGGTAATGAAAACCCCATTCCAAAATCTGTTGTTAAATTAGAGGATTTATATGACATTAAAGACAGATTCAAGAAAGTCACTAATACTAAACTTCAAAGCTCTACCTTGAAGTTTGAATTAGTAAATCTTGGTTCTGATTCTAAACCTCAAAACGTTAACTTAGGACTCAATTTAACACCAGAGGAAAGGAATGCGTTCATTAAACTTCTCAACAAGTATAAAAACGTTTTTGCGTGGAATTATGATGATTTAAAAACGTATGATACTTCGATTATTCAACATAAAATTCCAATGCTTCCTGATATTAAACCTATTCAATAGAAGTTGAGAAAGATCCATCCAAATCTCGAAAGTCAAATCAAATCAGAACTTAATAAAATTTTAAAAGCCAAAATCATTTTTCCAGTCAGGCACTCCAATTGGGTTTCCAATATGGTACCTGTAAGGAAGAAGAATGGTGATATAAGAATCTGTATTGATTTCAGAAATTTAAATAAGGCATGTTTAAAAGACAATTTCCCATTTCCAACCATGGAACAGATACTTCAAAAGGTAGCTGGTTCTGAACTTATGTCTTTTCTCGATGGATTTTCGGGCTATAATCAAGTTTTAGTTCATCGAGATGACAGATTGAAAACAACTTTTAGAACAAAATGGGGAACTTATGCTTATCAGAAAATGCCTTTTGGTCTAATAAATGCAGGAGAAACTTTTCAAAGGGCCATGGATATAGCATTTAAAGGTCTGATCAATAAATCAGTTGTTGTTTATCTTGATGACATAACAATATTTTCAAAAAAGAGAGCCAATCATCTACATGATTTAAAACAAATATTTGAAAGATGTAGAAGGTTTGGTATTTCCTTAAATCTGAAGAAATCTTTCTTTGCTTTAGATGAAGGAAAAATCTTAGGATTTGTTGTGTCAAAAGATGGTATATATATTGATCCAGATAGAGTGAAAGAAATTTCTGATATTTCTTTACCTCATAACAAAAAATCTATGCAATCATTTCTTGGACAGATCAATTTTGTTAAAAGATTTATTCCTGATTTTTCTTTTATTGTTTTACCTATGCAAAATATGATCAAGAAGAATTCAATATTAAAATGGACGCATAAAGAAAAAGAAGCTTTTGAGGCAATTAAACAAGCGATCATTAATGCACCAGCATTGAATACCCCAGATTTTTCTAAAGATTTTACTTTGTATACTCTTGCCACTGAAACATCCTATGCAGCCGTTTTAACACAACTCAATGATCAAGAAATCGAAGCACCAATTTCTTTCTTTAGCTCAAATCTGAAAGGAGCTGAGCTTAATTATTCCGATGTTGAAAAACAAGCCTTTGCTGTGTTTAAATCAATCAAACATTTCAGACCTTTTCTCTTGAAAACACATACAAAAATCATTATCCCATTCTCTGCAGTGAGGCAATTATTAATTCAAAAAGAAGTAGGAGAAAAGAGAGCTAACTGGGTAACAGCCTTGCAAGAATATGATATTGATATTAAACCAACTAAGATTGTTAGAGGACAAGGTTTTTGCAGATTATTGGCAGGAGCTCATAATATACCAGAAAATCAAGATTCAAATCAAGATATTCAAGTAAGTCAGATAAATGTTACAAATTCCGGATCTCAGTATGTTGATCTTATCTATTACTTGAAAAATGGGTATGCTCCTTCTAATCTCAGCTATAAGAGTAAACGCGCTTTAATGTTAAAGGCTATTAAATATGAGATCATTGATAATGTGTTATTTAGAAAAAATTATGATTCAATTTTATTAAGATGTCTTGAAAAGACTGAAGCTGAAAAGGTTTTGCAGGGATTGCATGATGGACCAGCAGGAGGTCATTTTGGAGGTGATACCACAGCTCACAAGATAATTCGTGCTGGGTATTATTGGCCTACCCTTTTTAAAGATACGCATGATTACGTAAGGAAGTGCCAAATTTGTCAAACTGCAAGTGGAAGACAAAGGAAACCAGCTTTTCCTTTGCAACCAGTGACTATTGAGCAACCATTCGAACAATGGGGGCTTGACATTACTGCAACTTATTACTTTACAAAATGGGTAGAGGCAATCCCGTTGAAGGTAGCCAATTCTGATGCAATTATTGATTTCATAGATCAATTCATCATAACCAGGTTTGGTGTACCTCAAGCTCTTGTCTTTGATAATGCATCTTACTTCTCAGGAAATAGTTTAATTGAATTTTCAGTCAAAAGAGGTTTCAAATTAAAATATTCAGCAAATTATTATCCACAAGGTAATGGTTTAGTTGAATCCACTAATAAAAACCTTATCAAAATCATTAAAAGGACCGTTGATCAAAATCAAAAGAATTGGCACAAATCTTTAATCTTTGCGTTATGGGCTGATCGTATCACTGAAAAAGCTTCAATAGGGACTTCACCTTTCAAACTGGTTTATGGAAAAGAAGCTGTGATACCATCAAATTTAACTCTTCCATCATTAGCCCTAGTGCAGTTTATTGAAGAAAATCCCTCTTCATCCATTCAATTGAGATATGATCAAATCCTTAAATTAGAAGAAGATAGGAATAAAGCAAAAATTACTCATGAAAAACATCAACAGCTTGTAAAATCTTCTTTTGATGCAAGTTCTACCAGCTCAAAAATTTTGTCAATTGGTGATCTTGTTCTGAAATGGGATAAAGCACACGAAGAAAAAGGTAAACATACCAAATTTTAGAAAATGTGGCTTGGACCATGTCAGATCGTTGAGAAGATAGGCTCAAATACATTCATACTCCAAGATCTAACGGGTAAGAGAGAATCTCTTCCTGTAAATGGGCTTATCTTGAAGAAATTCTTTTCATAAGGAGGTAACCCCTTCTTAACTGTACATATTCCTTTCTACAGAATTTTGATTGTTTTTGTTTTTGCAAATAAAGGTTGTTAATAAGTCTCTGATTGACTTTTTACTATTTAAGAAAATTTCTTCGGAAAAATATTATAAATATTTATTTTGTGTAAATAAGAATTTTTAAAAGTAATGATCACAGTTTTTTGAATAGTTTAAAATAAGATGTTAAACTTTGAAAGATTATTTCAATCATTTACATGATCTTTTGAAAACTTGAGAAGAATGTAAATCATCATAAGTTTATTAAGCAGAGAAAGGTTATCTATCAAAGTAAAGATTTTTTCAAAGTTTTGGAACTTAAAAAACTCTGAAAATTGTCATCCATTGATTCTTAAGGATAAAACTATTTCACCCCATCCATTTAAGTTGTGATTTTTTAGAATGTAATTCTAAGAGATTATATGAAAATTTAAGAGATAAGAGGTCTCATTATGAGTCGACTTACCATGTTCATAAGGAGTAATAAAACTGACATTACCAATACTGCATACCAAAACAGGGTAATGGCTTATAAATGTAAGACAAGGGGTCTCATCACGAGCCAGCTTGTTCAGTTTAATTATAACTAGTGAATGGAATTGTTATTAACTGGCTACCAAACCAGAACAATGGCTCTTAAAATAAAAATAAATAAAACACAAAAACATGAGATAATAAGTCTTATGAATTTATCTTTTAAAAAGTCATAATTTTAATTGGATGGGACAATGAATGGTTAATGGTTTAAAGGTAACCCTGTCGAGACTATGAACGTTTGCTGGCAGCAGAGGCAATACCTATGACAATAGAGTATATTATAAAACCAAAACTTGGAGAGAACCACTTACTTCATTATTAACACCAATCAAAGCTTGAGATAACCCAAAATGTCTTTATTCTTAAGGAATTAGAAAGAAATTATGGAATGATTTTTATTTCTTTTTCATAGTTACATTTTATTTGAATTATCCTAAGATAGTTTTCATTATCTTTAAAAATCTTTACTTACTAAAGATATAGTGTTCATTTTATTTTTTCAGAGATAATTGTTTCTTTCAGTGAATCGCCAATTGTTGTGACCAGCAACAACCCCCCTTTTTATTTAATATTAGTAATAATACTAAATAAATGGGGACCCTTAGTTAAAAAATCCAAAAAATCAATTAGGATTTGTTTGCCTTTTCAAATAAGACTTTCTATCATAAACTTATAGAAATCCCTTAGAAAGAACATTAAGAAACACTTAAGTTTATGATAGATTACGATAAAATTGCTCTTTAAACAAAATAGCGCATCCATAGCAAAATGGTATATATCTTTTATAAAACTGAAAATGCGATTTTGTGCTTTTGCGATAATGCGATCCCAAAAGCTTATACAATAAACGTATTGGTCGCAGATCGCATAGCGCAGAAAACAGAAGTGATTAATGAATACCTTTTGCGCTATTTTCAATTTTGCGCTTTTGCGAGATTGGCGATGTGCGCTTTTGCGCTATTGCGCAATTTCCGCTTTTGCGCTATTTTACATAACTGCAACGGCTTCATTTTGCAATATTACGATATTGCGACATTGCAATATTGCGATATTGCGCAGCAAATCACAGATCGCAATGTCGCAGATTCATGTAGGCGCGTTGTCCAAAGGCAATCTTCCCATTTATCAAATCTGTTATGCGCTTTAATGATTAAATTAAATGATTGGATTGATTATTAATGGTAAATGAGATTGTGTTTAGATTGAAAGTCGTTTCACGATTAAAATATTATATTTCATCCGCTTTCACATTTAAAACAGTCTCATCACCTTTCTTATGTCATTACTCTCATTTACTCGTAAAACGCAGGCACGAAGGAGCAAACGTCTATACAAAGCTTTCATGAAACACTATGGGTAAGAAGGAGAAGAGCTCGAGTTCTGAAAACAGAGAAATGGCTTCGCTGTATGCAGACACCGCTTGTAATAAGGATGCCGGTATATCCACTTGGGAAGGGATGTATAATCTGTTAGAGGAAGAAAATCCCGTGGTGATGAAAGTTGTAGCTACAGCAGGTTCCAATAATACGTCTGAGGCAACCCTTAGAGAACTGGCTTGTTCATTTCTGCATAGGATAGCGGCAAGACCAAGGATTCTCCCATATACGGACATGGTAAAATGGGTACTGGACAGCACTGATATTTCAGACAGGAAATTTAAAACTCCATCTGAAGAGCTAATCGGGTCATTCTCCACGGAAGACGTGAGGCTGATGTATAAGTTGCTGGAACCTCATGCGCCTTATAATAAGCAAGTTATGAAAGAATTTGCCAGAGAACATGCAAATTTGTCAGAATGCACACAAGAATGGACCAAAAGAGATGAGCCATTGAAGAAAAATAAACACGGGTGGACAGTACCAAAAAAAAGGATGTTTTAGACGCTGTTCACAAGTTCAAACATCCAAGTGGGCAAATTGACGCAGTTTCTACCACGAGATAAGGTATGTAAGTTTGCCAAAATTTATCCTCTATAGAGCTTTTAGAAGTTACTAAAGAAGCTGTTGGAGGTCAAAAGTTCTAAAAGAAACATAAAGCTCTTCTTGAGAAAAATCGGGAGTTGAAGAAGACTTGAAATTACTGTAAAACAAAATGAGGAAACATTGACCAAATTCAAGGCACTTCATGCTGAGTAAGGAAAAGGATGTGGAGCGTGTTCGGCACAGAGGAAAATTACTGCGAAAGGTCAAATCGATAAAAACGAAACTACTTTGGCTAAAGTATGATATGAGAAAATGGCGAAGCAAAATCAAGATAAAATTGCAAAATTAGTAACGGAGCAATAAGCTCAAATAAAGGAAAATGCACAAATCAGAAGGGCAGAAAAGGCAGCAGAGGAGGCGGCTACAGCGGAAAACATTCTTACTGATTGTGTAAATGACAATTTACACAAAGCTAATTTGATTCCTGAAACTGTTCCAGGATATCTCCCACAGGCAAGTCAACTGCAAACAGAATGGAGGCAAAAGGCAGAAGAAAGAGCAAAATCTATCCAAGGGCTGACGAGATTGAATTGGGACTCACACTGGATGTACTTGGTGAAGCCACACAGTCAGCACAGTGCGCTTAATTGTATCATCAATGCTACAGAGAAGATTGCTCCTACGCTTGCCGACTCTGTCTTTTCAGGACAGTTGAATTCTGAAGTCGGTCAACCGCTTTTTCTCAAAACTATGCTAGATGCCTGCAAGTTTAAAGAACAAGTTCATAGATAGTTAGATTTAGTTTTAATTTTACTGTATTTTAGCCTAGGAAAAGGACGGTCATTGAACCGAATCCTTAATTTTTGTAATAAGACTATTTTTAGATTTAGTTAAGTAGTATTTAAACCCTTCTCATGCATTTAGAGAGGGTCCTGGATCTTAATATTTTTGACTTGGAGATTGCATTTCTGTACTCCATTGTCTTATATATTTTTAAAAAAGGATCAAATCTGGTGATTTTCATGTGGAATTATCTTTGAAGTGTTGCATTTCTGTACCTTGGAATTTGATTTTGCATCAGAGTTACTGGATTAGAGTATCACATTGCATTTGAAAGTCTTCAAGATGAATGAGGTATTTCTATCCTTTCACTGTTGATTTCTTCTGTCTTATGATATTCGCTGTGTCATCGGTGTTGGGATCTGTGTGTTGCCTCATTCCACATGAACGAAAACAAAGAATTATTTAGTAGCTTGGAGGAGAAGGATCTCCAGATGCTTATCGATATGGGTGATGACAGGAGGTATAGCACTACCGGGATTGGTACGGTTACTTTCCAGAGAGAGTCGGGTAAACCCCTCCTACTAAAATTTTTCATGCATGTACCTAGTTTAAAGAAGAATTTGGTTTCTATTTCTATGTTGGAAAATCCTAGATATGATGTGAATTTTAGTGATGGAAAGGCGTTCCTTCGTCACAAAGCGACGGGACAGGTGAAAAATATTAGGGTTCAGGTGCAGAACCTTTACAAAGTTGAGATGACTATGAAACATTGAGTAATAAAGTAGAGAAGGTGGTGAGTCGAGACATCAGTGAGTTATGGCACAGGAGGTTTGGCCATCTACACCACAACGCTTGGAGGATCATGAAATAGATTTCTACAGGGCTTCTGAAGGGTACACTTGCGCAAAGAGACACATGCAAAGAGTGTATTATGGGAAAGTATACAAATACCACCTTTCATGACAAGGAAAGTCGAGCAGCAGAAATCCTTGAGAGATTTCACTCAAACATGTGTGGGCCGTTCTCCACAGCTTCCATAGAAAAGCACAAGTATTATGTGATTTTTGTTGATGATTTTTCAAGAAAGTGTTTTATTTTATTCATGCAGAAGAAAGATCAGACATTCTCCAATTTTTGTGAGTTCAAATCACTTGTCGAGAAAGATATAGGTAAGAAGGTGGAGGCTCTAAGGAGCAATAGTAGTGAGGAATACATATCTAATGAATTCAATAACTTTTGTGCCTCAGAAGGAATTTGAAGATAATTAATTTCACCTCATAACCCACAACAAAATGGGGTTGCAGAAAGAAATAGCATAACTATTGTGGGAGTAGCATGAGTTATGTTGCATGATTAGGGCCTATCATTGCATCTGTGGGGGGAATCATGTGATACATAATTATTTGTGTAGAACATAAGTCCTCATCGGATACTTGGGATGAGTACACCAGAGGAGCACCCACATCATAGCACAGGAAAAGAAGGTCCCAAGAGTAGTACACTAGATACATGACTCTTATGAGCAGAGGTATTGATATAGAACCATCCTATTTTAAGGAAGTAGTGCAACAACTGGTATGGATTGATGCTATGGTTGAGGAGTATGACTCCATTATTAGGACCATTGCATGGGAATTTGTCCCAAGATCAGCGGGGAAGTCAATGGTAGGATCCAGAGGGGTCTACAATGTGAAGGAAGAAACATATGGGAGTGTGGAGAAATACAAGGCTAGATTTGTGGCCAGAGGGTTCTCTCAGGTGGAGGGGATTAACTATGATGAGACTTTTGCACTAGTCACAAGGTGCTCATCCATTACATCCATCATTGCACTCTCTGCGCAGATGGGATGGAAGATACATCATATAGATGTAAAGACAATATTTCTCAATGGAGTTATTGAGGACGAAGTGTACATTGAGCAGCTAGAAGTTTTTGAGACCTTAGACAGGGATTCACATGGGTGCACACTCAAGAGAGTGTTGTATGGGCTGAAGCAAGCACTCCATGCTTAGTACACCAAGATTTCCAGCTATTTCATCAAGTTGGGCTTCACCAAGAGTGAAGCGGATGCGAACCTATATCATATTGTGGTTGATGGTAAGCTTTTGATTATTGTAATTTATGTTGATTATCTGATACTTATAGGTCATTAGCAGCTCATAAAGTCTTGCAAAGATGATATTGCATGATAATTTGAGATGAAGGACATGGGACTCTTGGACTATTTCCTTGGATTGGAAATATGACAAAGAGATGGGGAGCTATTTGTATCTCAAGGAAAGTATGCTAAGGAGATTCTGAGGAAGTTCCACATGGAGGGTAACAAACCCATGGAGACTCCTCTTGTAGGAAACTGGAGGAAGGAGGATGCTACTTCAAGCAAAGTAGTGGATGCTATTATTTACAGGAAATTGGTTGGTTCACTCATGTACTTGGTGAACACATGACCCGACATATGCTACGCAATTAACCAATTGAGCCAAGCTATGGTTAAGCCGACCAAGCTCTTTCAGAATTCAGGGAAGCATGCGTTGAGATATATTAGGGGCACTACATAGTATGTATTATGTTATAGATGGATATAGGGAGTGAAGCTTCAAGGCTTCACCGATGCAGATTGGTTTGGGCATCTATTTGACTGGAAGAGCACATTACGAGGCATCTTCAGCATAGGATCAACAATAGTTTCTTTGTACATTAGGAAACATAGATTAGTTGCACTCAGTTCAGTAGAGGCAGAGTACATGGCAGCTAGTCAGGCTGCATGCAAGGACATTTGGATGAGGAAGATACTTTTTGGTTTGTTTGGTCAGCAGATGGATCCGACGGTGATACATTTTGATAACCATAGTTGCATCAAAATATTGGTTAATCCAATATTCCATGACATGTCCAAGCATATCGATATCGGGTGTCACCATCTCAAATATTGTGCTCAGAGGAGGATTATGTCATTATAATACATTCCCGCAGAGGAGTAGGATGCATACATATTTATGAAGCCATTAGTAAGAAGCAAATTTGAATTTCACAAAGACAGGATCAGAGTAGCAAATAATCCTTTTATTGTTGAGAGGGAGTTTTGAAATGGAACCAATAAATGGCACCCCAAAGTGGGGCTTATAATTTAATTTTCCCTTAATTAAATTGGAAGAGAAATTGTAATTTTATCTCATAACAACTTTTATTAGTTAACTAAGTCAGAATGACTGAATTATCTTAGGAAATTTGAGTTGAGGGTCAAAGAGGATGCATGTAGATTTATTCCATGATTTAAGGGGGTACAGTTGCTATTATGCATGAGTTGTAATTAGTTAACTCAATTAATTGAGTTAAAATCAGTTTAAATAGTTCTAACTGAGTGATGAGCTAGTGAGAGGTCCAGTGAATTAATATGATTTAATTCACAATGAGTGATCAATCGGTTAATTGATAATTCACTATATTTTCATGTCAATTCCGATGAAGACCCAATTGAGACAAAGGTTAAAGGGAAGATAACTATCAGTTGTATAATTAGAAAATTGTACAGGTCAATTATAGAGTCAGCTCGAGACCTTGGATGGGTTGTGCAGTCAAGGAAATGGATTTTCCTATTTAATAGGGCATTAATTCCTCAAGAAATGTGTGAGAAAGGCAGGCTGAGAAAAGGCAGAGAATTGGCTAAGTATTTGTCCAATTTTTTCTAGATCAGTGTGAGACAGTTGGCAGAGTGCAGGAGTTCTCTTGTGAGAGAAAGCATTGTATTGTTTCATGATCCTTGACTTTATATAATATAAAAATAGCAGGGTTTTAGGCAACGTTCTTTCCCCAACTACATCTTGTTTTGTGTGATTGATTGACTCTTTCTCTTACTTGTTTATGTGATTGTGGGATCATGTTTTTTTTCCACAAATTGTAGAAGGGTTTTAGTATCTTGTTTTATTACATCATAAGATCATATTAAATCTTGTGGTTAGATTTTATACACCCACAACTTTCATCGAGCTTCCAGAGATTTTTTCAACCCAAAGCTTCCAAGACTAGTAACTCAACCCACCAAGGGCTTCGATATTATTTTTCCAACCAAGGCTTTCGGGACTAGTAACTCAACCGAAGTTGTTACATGGATTCTAGAGCATTTTTCCAACAAAGGCTTCCAAGACCTAGTAACTCAACCCACATCCATAAGGAACATGAGAACCAACTAGAAAAAAAAAGAAGGAAAGGAACCCACAACACCATGGTTATCCAAGAAATGGAAAGGTAGGAAAAACCATTATCAATCAAGGAAATCATCAATGCCAATGACATATCATAACCAAGGAATCACATGCATGTGTCATGCATTCCAAAAATAGCAAGGAAATCATACATGCAACTCGATACCTACAAGAAAAACCCGTTGGAGCTATTGATCCCGATGTCCTCTTGCAATTTCCTACTTTTCTTTTTCCTTCTTGCTCCAAATCCAAAGTATGCCACACTCCTCCAAGAGTGCTACAAAAAAACTCTAAGTGTCCAAGAGTATGAAAGAGAGAATAGAATGAGAGCTCCAAAAATGAACTGAAAAAAGGGTGAACTAACAAAAGCCATGAATTTATCCTCAGAGTCCTTTTTATTAATGATGCCTCTATTTTCTTCATTTTCCTCCTCAGATGCAACTTGTGACCTTTCACCTTCCTTTTCTCCTAATTTCCATTATTTTCATAAATAAAATGCCAATAAATGTCTCGTGCATTTCCAAAGTCTTTGCCATTTCCTTTTCCAATTTCCATAGCCATTAATTAATCACAAGTGATCCCCATCGCTATGATTTTTCCCAACATTCAGCTTTGAATACGTGTCCCATGACCATGGTCTTATTTTTCCTTTATTAACTTTATTACATGTATTTTTGAACAAGGTTGTTACAAAACCCTCCCCCTTGGGGGGACATTGTCCTCAGTGTTCAATGACACCTACAACCAACAAGACTGTTGAAAATCAAAACATACTTCCCATGGAGCTTTATAACTTACCTCAATGCAGTATTTACAATGATCATCCCGATAAGAAGAAAACCAACATGAAAAACATAACAATATAACAACCATAATGAAATTACACCCATAATGCTTATTGGAGCTTTATAACATAGCTCGATGTGGTATTCATATCATACATATGCATATACATGGACATGAACAAAACACAACATCAAGACATATACCAAAACTGCTTTGCATCAATGTGCACAGAAGGAAGGATACATAGCCTGCATCTGATCAGTCATCTCCCATGTAGCTTCATTGGGCCCAAATTGTTTCCATTGAACTTGCTTGATTGTTTGATTCCAGAGCATGAGCATCTTTCACTGCAAAATGCGCTGAGGTTTCGATTGTAATTCTCCTTTTGGCTCCACCTGCAATACATACCATCCAATCACATGATCAACATCTTTAACATTCTTCTTAAGAAACGACACATGGAAAACATCATGGATTTTCAATGTCGAATGCAGTGAAATTCAATAGGCTACTGGTCAAATTCTTTCAAGAATCTTGAAAGGTCCATAATACCGAGGTGCCAACTTGGCACATGATCCAATCCTCATGAAGCTCTTATTGGGTTTGATGCACAAGTACACTTGTTCCCCAACTTGAAACTCCTTAAAAACCCTATGTTGACATGCATAGCTCTTTTTAATTTTGTGTTCTCCCTTTAAATTATTCTTTATAACCTGCATTTCCTATTCCATCTCCACCAACATGTAGGGTCCTATCAATACACTTTCAATAGGATCACTCCAATAGATAGGAATCTTACAACTTTACCCATATAGTGCCTCGAACGGAATCATCCTAAGAGACTCCTGATACCCATTGTTGTAAGAAAAATCAACCATAGGTAGATACTCTTCCCACTTTCATTATTGATACATCACATACATCCTTAACATGTCCTCTAAAATATTGTTGACCCTCTCTGTCTGTCCATTTGTCTATGTATGATAAGTTGTGCTGAAGGTAAAATTTGTACCTAAACCCACAAATAACTATTTCCAAAACCTAGAAGTGAAATTAACATGCCTACATGACACAATATTCTTTGGAACACCATACATCCCCACTATATCTCTGATGAAGACATGTGCTACATCACTAGTTGAATACATAGACTTCACTGGAATGAACTGTGATGAATTTTTCAACTTGTCCACCACATGCATGATAGAATCATGTTGTCTATATGTACTCGTCAAAATTGTGATGAAATCCATGGATATGAACTCCCATTTCCACTCTAGAATTAGAATCGGTTGTAGTAATCCACCTGGATATTTACATTCTGCTTTTACATGTTAACAATCCAATCATATAGCCACAAACCCTGCCACTTATTTCCTCATATGTTTCCAAAAATAGAACTTATTCATCGCTTTCAATGTTTTTTTATAATCTGGGTGACCTTAATACGACTTAGCATGAAATTACCTCAAGTTAAGCTTCTTGAACTCACTGTTGTCCAACACATAGATCATGTCCCTAAACCTGACCAAGCCATTTGTTGTGAGATGATGGTCCACATCCTTCTCACCTGTACCCTATTGTAACCTATGCATAAGCTCCATGTACATGATCTCAAATTCGAACTCACTGATCATGGCCAACCATATAGCTTTCCTGGCATTCAGATTTGGTTGGTCAAATAGATACCTCAATACATTGTGATCACTCATCCATATGAACCTCCTGCCAAGAATATAGTGCCTCGACATCTTCAAAGCATGGATGATTGTGTCCAACTCAAGATGTGTTGAAATTAAACAAGAAAATGCACCACATAATAGTGTGGGATTTTAGGTCACACATGAGTGAGGAATTCAGTGACACATTAGTGTTAATGTGGGCATCCATTTTTTAAATAAATTGGTAAATAAATTGTAATATTATCTCATAACAACTGGTAATAGTTAAATAAGTATGATATACTTAGTTAGCTCAATAATTTGGAGTTGAGGGTCAAAGGGTAGGCATGTAGAGTGATTCTATTATTTACAGGGCCTAGCTGCAGTTGTAACACTAGTGTGGTGTGAGTGCAATCAGTTAACTCAAATTAATTGAGTTAAAATCAGTTTAACTAGTTCTAACTGATTGATGAGCTAGTGGAAGATAAAGTGGATTAAAATATATTTAATTCACAAGTAATGATCTACCAAGTAACTGATGATTCACTATTAATAGTTGCATGCATGTCAATTCTGATGACGACCCAATTGAGACAAAGGTTAAAGGTATGTAAACTATCAGTTGTATTATTAGCGAATTTCCCGAGCACAATTATAAAGCCACAAGAAGCCCATGATGGATTGCGAATTCAAGGACGGTTGGAATTCCTATTTAATAGGAATTATTTTTCCTTGGGATTTCATCAGCAAGGCAGACTGAAGGTGGGAAGGAAACAGGTTATGTGTTGGTCCAATTTTGCCTAGATCAGTGTGAGACAATTGTAGAGAGTATGAGGTTGTGGTGAGCACACATCCTTTGTATTGTTTCATGATTTCTTAGTTGATTATACAATAAAAATGGAGGGGTTTTGAGCTAATGCTTTCTCTAGGAAAATCTTATATTGTGCGATTGATTTACTTCTTTCTCTTACTTGCATGTGATTGAGCAATCGTGATTTATATTCCACAAATATTGTAGATGGATTCAATATTCTGTTTTAGTGCATTGCATGATCGAATTGAATCCATTGGTGTAATTTATACATGGTATCAAATCTATGTTAGATATTTTCTACGTTATCAGAGCGCCAAGAATCACAATAGTGGATAAGAAATTGATTTTTTCTTGAACAATATTCAAATTTGCAGATAATTTCTTTGGAGCTATAAGTTGATCAAGATGTATTTCAATGGCTTGAGACTAGAATATGCATTCGAGGGAATTTCAAATTATATTTCATGGAAGGATTTGATGTAGGAAGTGTTGGAGGAAAATGGGTTGAAGGAATCCATAGATAATGATATTCCCAAGCCTACATCAGCAGATGCCCAACTTCTTGATGCCTGGAAGAAGAAGGTAGAAAAGGCGAGGAGGATATTCTTATAGGGATTTCGAGATTAATTTTTCTTGAGTCTCCATGGAAAGGAAAATCCATATGCTATGTGGAAGGCCTTGACAGATCTATTTCAAAGCAGCAGTGACCACAAAAAATTGGCACTCAAGGAAAAGCTCAGGAAAATTAAAATGGAGAAGGGCAACACAATCCATAAATACTTGACCAAGTTCACTCAATGTTGAGATGAGCTTGGAAGTGTTGGTATTACTATATATGACGATGAATTAGTGAGACTAGCACTTCTAGGCCTTCCCAAGATCTTGCATAGTTACTAGGACTCTGCGAATGGGAGAGAGAAGTTACCATATTTGGAGCGACTATGGCTAGATTTGGTACAAGAAGAGTTATAGCAGAATACCAGGGATGGATCCTCATAAGACTGATGATGAGGAAAATTGTGCCTTGGTTGGTAAGGCAAAGAAGGGGAAAGGGACGAATTCCCATTCCAAATATGAGACTGGAAAAGAAGAAAAGAAACGTGAATGTCAAATGTGAAATGTTTTCACTGTCATGATCATGGACATTATGCCACAAATTGACCACAAAAGAAGAATAACAACAAGAAGGCTCTGGGAGCTACAGCGGGTGAAGATTTGGACTCATATTTTGAGTTGGACTTCACTCTCATCGCATGCATGGCGTCAACTATGATGGGATCTATGTGGTACTTGGATAGTGGAGCATATTTCCAGAGACAGTCAGGTAAACCTTTCATATAAAATATGCCATGCATGTACTAGGCTTGAAAAATAATTTAGTTTCAGTTGCTATGTTGGAGGATCTTGGATATGATGTGGTTTACAGAGAAGGAAAGGAGTTCCTTCGTCACAAAGCCACAGGGCAGGTAAAGAAGATTGGGGTTCATGTGAAGAACCTCTACAAACTTGATGTAGATGGTTGTTCAACATTGAGAAATAAAGTAGGGAAGGTGGTGTGTCGGGATATAGGTGAGTTATGGCACAGGAAATTGGGCCATCTACACCATAGTGCTTTGAGGATCATGCAGCAGATTTCTATAGGTCTTCCAAAGGGTACTCTTGCACAGATAGACACATGTAAGGGATGTAACATGGGGAAGTATACTAAAGCCAATTTTCATGAGAAGGAGAACTGAGCAGCGGAAATCATTGAGAGAGTTATCTCAGACGTGTGTGGACCATTCTCTATGGCTTCCACAACAAAGCACATGTATTATGTGATTTGTGTTGATGATTTTTCTAGAAAGTGTTGGATCTTCTTTCTGCAGAATAAAGATCATATGTTCTCCAAGTTCTTTTAGTTCAAAGAACTAGTAGAGAAAGATACATGGAAGAAGGTGAAGGCTCTAAGGAGCGAAAATGGTGGTGAGTATATCTCTAATTAATTCAAGAACTTCTGGGCCAAAGAAGGAATTCAGAGAGAATTGATTTAACCCCATAAACCACAACAAAATGGGGTTCCAGAAAGAAATAAAATAATAATTTTGGCAGTAGCACGAGCTATGTTACATGATCAGGTTCTATCATTGTATATGTGGGCAGAGGCATGCAACACAACGGTATTTTTGCAGAACCGTAGTCCTCATCAGATACTTGGCATGAGTACACCAGAGGAGGCTTTTTCAGGTAAGAAACCAGATGTTTCATATTTTAAAATTTTTGGCTCATCTATCTATTTCCATGTGACCAAATATGTTAGGAATAAGATAGAATGAACAACAGGGGTTGGGATATTTGTCGGCTACACTAATACTCCCCACAACTATCGGGTGTATTTGTAGACTAACAGGATGACAATTCTCAGGAGAGATGTTAAATTTGATGAGGAGAAAGCCATACGATTGTCCCTTGAGAGTGAGCTTGACTTTCATGCAGATGATAAACTCTTAGCTCCAAAGGATGAACCTTAGGATGTGTAGCAGCCACAAGCAGAGGATCATGGAGTGGAAAAAACCACTCATGTAGATCCATCCACCAGAAATGGTAGGAAGCGCACCAGAGAGGCTGATATATTGATGCTAGAGGCAATAGAGCATGTAGTTTCACCTACATCATATTGCAGGTAGAGAAGGTCTCCAGATAGGTAGATTGGATACATAGATCTTATGAGCGAGTGTATTGTGACAAAACCATCCTCTTTCGAGGAAGCAGTGCAACAACCAACATGGGTTGATGTCATGGTTGAGGAGAATGACTCCATTATCAGAAGCAGTGCATGGGAAGTGGTCCCAAGACCAATGGGGAAGTCAGTGGTTGGATCCAGGTGTATCTACAAGGTGAAGCAAGCAACAGATGGGAGTGTGGATAAATACAAGGCTAGATTTGTGGCCCGAGGATTCTCATAGGTAGAGGGGATTGAATATGAGGAGAATTTTGCACCAGTTGCAAGGTACTAATTGATTAGATCTATCCTTGCACTCTCAGCACAGATGGGGTGGTAGATACATTAGATGGATGTAAATATAACCTTTCTCAATGGATTTATTGAGGAAGAAGTGTACATTGAGAAACCAGAAGGTTTTGAGACCTTTTACAGGGATTCGCATGTGTTTAGACTCAAGAGAGCAATGTATGGGCTGAAGCAAGCACCTTGTGCTTGGTACACCAAGATCAACAGCTATTTCATTGGCTTGGGCTTCAGAAAGAGTGCAGCAAATGTGAACCTATATTATATTGTGTTTTATGGTAAGATTTTTATTTTTGTACTTTATGTTGATGATATTATACTGACGGGTGATGAGAAGCTCATAACTTCTTGCAAAGAGGATCTTACAAGAGAGTTAGAGATGAAGGACATGGGGCTCTTGCATTACTTCCTTGGCTTGGAAATATGGAAAAGAGATGGGGAGATATTTTTATCTCAGGGAAAGTATTCCAAGGATATTCTGAGGAATTTCCACATGGAGGGAAACAAACCCGTGCAGAATCCTCTTGCAAGTAACTGGAGGAAGGAGGATGCTACTATTTACAGGCAGATTGTGGGTTCACTTATGTATTTGGTGAACACACGAATAGACATATGCTACACATTTAAACAACTTATTCAAGCTATGTTTAAGTCTACCAAGCTCTTTTGGAATGAAGGGAAGCATGCGTTGAGATATATCAGGGGCACTACAAAGTATGGATTATGGTACAAACAGACAGAGGGAGTGAAGCTTCAAGGCTTCACAGATGTAGCTTGGGCAAGTAGTCCATAAGACAGGAAGAGAAAATAAAGGGGCATCTTGAGCATAGGATCAACAACAATTTCTTGGTACAAGAGGAAGCAGAGATCAGTTTCACTCAGTTCAATAGAGGCAGAGTACATGGCAGCCAGTCAGGTTGTATGTGAGGTCATCTGGATGAGGAAGATACTTGTTGGTTTGTTTTTTCATTAGATGGATCTTATGGTGATACATTGTGATAACCAAAGTTGCATAAAACTCTCGATTAAATTGGTATTCCAGGACAGGTCTAATCATATTGACATTTGGTACCACCATCTCAGATATTGTGTTCAGAGGCACATTATGTTGTTGCAGTACATTTCGAAGAAATATCAGGATGAAAATATCTTGACGAAGGCGCTTGTCAAGAGAAAATTTGAATACCAAAGAGGTAGGATTGGAGTAGCAGATAATCCCTTTCTTGTTGAGAGGCAGTGTTGAATTTCAACGAGAAACTGCACCACATAATAGTGTGGGATTTGGGGTCACACATGAGTGAGGAATTGAGTGACACATTAGTGCTAATGTGGGCATCCAATTTTTAAATAAATTGGAAAATAAATAGTAATCTTATATCATAGAAACTTGTAATAGTTAACTAAGTGTGATAGACTTAGTTAGCTCAAGAATTTAGAGTTGAGGGTCAAAGAGTAGGCATGTAGAATGATTATATTATTTACAAGGTCCAGTTGCAGTTGTAGCACTAGTGTGGTGTGAGTGCAATCAGTTAACTCAAATTAATTGAGTTAAAATCAGTTTAACTAGTTCTAACTGATTGATGAGCTAGTGGAAGACCAAGCGAATTAAAATAGATTTAATTCACAACTAGTGATCGACCAAATAATTGATTATTCACTATTAATAGTTACATGCATGTCAACTATGATGAAAACCAATTGAGATGAATGTTAAAGGTAAGTAAACTATCATTTATATTATTAGCAAATTTCTCGAGCACAATTATAAACCCACAGGAATCCCATGATGGATTTCACAGTCAAGGAAGGTTGGAATTCCTATTTAATAGGAAGTATTTTGCCTAGGGAGTGTGAGCAAGGCAGGCTAAGGGTGGGCAAGAAATTGGCTATGTATTGGTCCAATTTTTCTTAGACCAGTGTGAGACAATTGGGAGAGTGTATGAGGTTGTGGTGAGCACACATGCATTGTATTATTTCATGGTTCCTTGGTTGATTATACAATAAAGATGGACAGGTTTTGAGCAGTTGCTTTCCCCAGGAAAATCTTGTGTTGTGCGATTGATTTACTTCTTTCTCTTACTTGCATGTGATTGAGCGATCGTGATTTATATTCGCAAATATTTTAGAAGGATGAAATATCTTGTTTTAGTACATTGCATGATCGGATTGACTCCATGGGTGTAATTTCTACATGGTATCAGAGTTGTGCTAGAGATTTTTTACAAGATCATGTGTCGGATATTTCTACTCATGTTCATTTATTTTCCTTGATTCATAGCATACCACCTGTCCTTACTGCATCAATAATCCACCAAGTCCTCTCTTGCAGGCATTTGTACACACCATAATTTATTTATCTGAATCTGCAATCTTTAGAATTGGAGAATTTGTCAATAACTGCTTCAACTGCTCAAAAATGGATGCACACTCCTCTGTCCATTCAAACTTATTACCTTTCCTTTGCAATGATGTAATAGGATAAGTGATCTGTGAGAAATTCCTGATGAACCTCTTTTAATACCCTATTAACCCCATGAATGATCTTACCTCATCCATATTCCTATGAGTTTCTTATTACATGATGGCTCTTATCTTTTCCAGATCCATTGTTATTCCTTCCATGGAAACCACATGTCCCAATTAATGTACCTCTGTCTGAAAGAAACTACATTTACTGCTCTTAGCATACAACTGATGCTATCTCAATAATGTCAATATTGTTGCTAACATTTTGGCATGTTCTTCCTCATTCTTAGAATATACCAATATATCATCAATGAATACAATAACAAACTTGTCCAGATAAGGATTAAATACACTATTCATCAAGCACATAAAAGTATATGTGATCTGGATATCATGTGTTATGCTCAAAAATGAAAGTGCTCTAAAGAGGTCCGAACCTGAGTGACCGAAAAGGTCTCGTCGTTGCGATTCCGGCACCGTGAACGATTTGGAAAACCGATGTCATATGAGGAAGATATTGCATTCTGTCTGTTTTCCCAAACAACAAAATTTTGTGACTTGATGCCTAGTCAGCAAGAAGGTATAGTCAGCAGGCATATTCTTGGAATATTCCATTTTTCCACAGCCAACGGGATGGTACCACATGGCTCAGTCTGGGTTGTTGAATGTTTGTGGTACGAAGTTTTTTATCGATGGTTGGATGGTTTTTATTTGAGCCGTTGGATGATAGACACGTGGAAAGCCCGTAGGCCGCCACATGTCCTTAGGAGCGTGTGTCAAATTTTTTATGGAGTTGGGGGGGTCAACCCCATGACCTCCTGCCCACAGCGAAGACCGCCTACCAACTCTCCTATACATTGTTTCTTAACAATGTATGAATGCCGTATAACTTAATGGTTTGTAAGTTTATGTATTGGGGGATTAGACTGCCAACGATGCCAACCCACTGGCAGCCCCAAGGAGTGTTCACATGGTATAACAATACCCGCAACATTAATGTTTAAACCTAGCTGCTGTTAAACCTTAACCTCAGTGGTCAATGCCAAGTATTGTTCACATGTGTTTTAAGATGTGACAATCAACGTTTATCCGGTGGCAGCGTGACATAAACTCTGGCGGCTATTACTGTGATCACATGGTAGGGGTTAAAATTTTTAAATGTGATGGTTAACGGAACCTTATCACTTCGGGTTCCAAGCCTATTACACTGAGTTATTCAAATGGTTAATGGCGGAGGTTACGACGGGGTCGGTATGTGACCACCCCACCTTCTAACACTTTAATGCTAACTTAAAACATCTTCCAAACTTGGAGCGCACCCATAATTTTAAGGATTTTACTAAATTTAACTTCAGTTAAGTGCCTATCTCCACATTTAGTGGAGCTTTTCTAGCTGTCATTGGGAAAAATGCATTGGGAGGTCGATTTTTGACCCATTTTGGTGAAACAAGAGTCTAACTAGACTAATTTGAGAATTCTAGATCCATTGGTGCAGATAAAATAGCCATTAGAGGCATGTAAACACATGTAATTTAATATTTTGAGCATAATGACAAAGATGGACATGCCATTGGGAGTTGGACCAACAAATGTAGCCCAGGAGGGGTGAACTGCTTCATCATGCCTACTATGTAAAACTTATGTGTGAATGTTTTTCTATGTTATCCATTGTTGTTCAGTGTTTTTAAGGCTAATTTACATGCTTAAAGTTCAGTAATTCATCTAATTTTCATGGTTAAAACTATCATTCCTTAAGCAAACATATGGTGACAAATTGTACATGTTTATATTACTGAAAGGAAACTTATCACAATAGAACTAATACACTCTGTTCAAATCAAGTTGGTATCAGAGCTAGATTTTTATCTCTGTTGCTTTTATGTGCAAGGATTTGTTAATTGTTTTCAAGGGTTTTCATGCTTACTAGGCTCAAGCTTAAGAGAGGAGAAGGAAAATTTGTGGAAGCAAGAGGTTCTCAAAGTGAGCCACAACAAAGGAGGGAAAGATTGCCACATTCTCCACCACCTATCTTACCTCCAAGAGAAGAATAAGCAGCATCAAGCATGCCTCCAGGAGAAGAATAAACCCATGAAGAGGTGGATCCAAAGAGGAATAAAGAGTGTTCAGGAAAGCATTCCTTGACATGACTGAAATGGTGAGAGTCCTTTATTAAGAAAGGAATGAAAGACTAGAAGGAGAAGGATCCAAACTTCATAAGGAAGGTCAGGGATCATCAGGAGGCCACAATGATGAAGATAAATCAAAAAAGGGAAATGGAGGAAATGGAGGCAGTGGAAAGTCACCATTATCACCCTCATCTTCATCCTCATCATCCTCTACTTCCTCTTCATTACATCAGCCATCTAATTCAAAGAACACTGGTAAAATTCATTTTCTAAAACTTGATGCTAAGTTTGAATTGTCAATGTTTAATGGTGAAGTCAATGCAGAAAAGCTTGATAATTGGATTAGAAAATTGGAGGTTTATTTGAGAATTCAGAACCTTCATGATGATGACACCAAAATCAAACTAGCTTCATTGAGGATGGAAGGTGCAACTCTTGTTTGGTGGGAAGCCAAGACAAAGGAGGAGATCAAAAAACATGGTAAGATTATTCTATCATGGACTGATTTCATTACTGCAATAAAACAATATTTTTATCCATTAGCTCAGATTCAGAAAGCCATAATGAACTAGAAAAATTTTAGACAATTGAAAGGACAAAATGTACAAGACTACACCCAAGAATTTAGGAGAAGAGCTCTCTTATTAGGGGTATATTTGCAGAGTCAAGATAATTTTCTCAAGTACATAGGGGCTTACATAGCTACCTTAGACATACTATCCTCATGTTTAATCCTACAAGTCTAGATGAGGTATGTGTTCAAGCCACACATCTAGAAGCTAGAGGGAAAAATACTTTTGAAGATGGTAGAAACAAACCTTTTAGGGGGAAAACAAAGAGAATACTTCAAAAGGAAAAGGAAAAAAGAATGCATCTATCAAGAAAGAGGGAGAAAAAGTGTTTTGTAAATATTTTTCAAGAGAAGGCCATGAAGAGAAAAATTGTTGGAAACTACATCTTGAAAAAGAGACCCAAGTTTAACAAAAGCAAAGGAAAGTAGAAAATTGCAGCTACAACTCAACATGACTTAGGAGAGGATTCAGGTGATGAAACTAAAATTATAGCCATGGGATTGAAGAACATGAAGGGGAAATAAATTGAAACAAAACCCAATACTAGTACTTCAAACTGTCACATAAAAGCTCCAAATGAAGAAGAGAGAATTAAATTGTTTCATGTGAGGGTCATATCCAAACATACCAAGATTGATACATTGTTTGAAAGTGGGTCACAAGAGAATTTAATTTCTGAAGACTTGGTCAAGAACCTTAATCTTGAGACCATTACACATCCAAAACCATATCCACTTGGGTGGAATTGTAAGGATGCAAAGAAGTGCATATTGCGCTTTGCAATAACTGCACATTTTTTTGACACGGTTGAATTAGATGTGGTTCCACTTGATATTACAGGTGTTGTGTTGGGAAATCCTTACTTGTATAATAGGAAAGCTATCTTCCATCTCCATGAGAACAAATACCATTTTTTCAAAGATGGCAAGGAGTACATTGTTAGAGCACATCGCAAGAAGACAAATATTGCAATGGTAAATGTTGGACAGGTAAAAAGGCTAGTGAATTCAAGTAAGAATTTTGTTCTTCT
Source organism: Pinus albicaulis (assembly GCA_034641835.2). Classification (NCBI taxonomy): domain Eukaryota; kingdom Viridiplantae; phylum Streptophyta; class Pinopsida; order Pinales; family Pinaceae; genus Pinus; species Pinus albicaulis. The sequence continues at coordinate 9,202 of JAXQQM020090495.1, read as the reverse complement.
AATGATTAAGACTAAAGCTGATGTTAATCATGAGTCATTTGAAGATTTTTATCCTAATTTGAAATCATATTTATATGATGTAGTTGATGGACATCATGAGATGTTTCAAGAGTCAACAAGATTGCCTCCTAAAAGGGAGATTCAACATGAGATTCAGTTTCAACAATATTTTCCTCTTCCAAACATCAGCATGTATCGCATGTCGTTAATGGAGAATGCTAAAATAAAGAGGAAAATAAAGGACTTGTTGGACAAGGGACTCGTAAGGCCAAGAACTTCGTGATGCGGTTCACCCATAGTATTTATTTTGAAGAAAGATGGGACTTGGTGCATGTGTGTCGACTTCAGAGCTTTGAACAAGATAACTGTAAATAATCGATACCCACTCCCAAGGATAGATGATTTGTTATATCAGCTAAAAGAAGCAAAGTATTTCACTAAGTTAGATTTACGAAGTGGATATCATCAAGTAATAATTGCAGAAGGTGAGATATGGAAGACTGAATTCAAAACCAAACAAGGACTCTTTGAGTGGCTGGTTATGTCGTTTGGTTTGTGCGATGCACCGACGACTTTCATGTGTGTGATGGATAATGTTTTGCATCCATTTATTGATGACTTTTTGATTATGTATTTAGATGATATACTCATTTTCAACAAAACAAGAGAAGAGAATGTCTTTTATGTTAAAAGGGTACTTGATGTTTTGAAGAAAGAGAAATTATTTCTTAAGATGTCTAAGTGCGAATTTGGAAAGACTTCTCTAGTTTATTTGGGACACATTGTAGGAGGAGATGCATTGATAATTTATCCTTCTAAAGTGGAAGCCATTGTGAATTGGCCCACTCCCAAATCAGTAACCTAGGTAAGAAGTGTCTTTGGTGCAACTCAGTATTGGAGAAATTTTATTGCTAACTTTTCTGCCATAGTAGCTCCTATGCATGCATTGACAACTGTGAAGAAAGGCTTCCAATGGGGAGGCAAATGGTAGAAATATTTTAAAGCTTTAAAATAAAAAATTAGTTTAGCTCCAGTCCTTGCATTACCGGATTTGAGACAACCATTCTAGATTCAAATCGATGCTAGTGATTATGCCATGGGCGCAGTACTTTTGCAGCATGGTAAGCCTATCACTTTTCATTCTGAAACATTCAATGGTGCTATAATCAATTATCCAACATATGAACAAGTGTTTTATGTGTTGGTACAAAGTGTCAAGAAGTGGAAACAATACTTGATGGGTAAAGAGACGATTATTCATACCGATCAACAACTGCTATAATACCTACAGTCGCAACAAAATTGCACCAATCACGACATTTCAGGTGGATGGGATTTCTTCAACAGTTTCACTTGGTTATAAGTTACAAGAAAGGTATTTTCAATAACATTTTTGATATGCTTTCAAGGCCAATTATAAGTGCTTCTACTTTTCTTAAAAATGATTCTATTGTACATGAGAGTTACATAGAACAGTATGCATCTGATGTTGATTTTAAAGATGTGTATAATAGTTTGAGTGAAGGGAATCAAGTTGAGGAAAATGATTATCACTTGCATAACCATTTGTTGTTTCATTTGGGAAAGTTGTGTATACCACAAGGAGAGAGACTTAGTGTCATGAGAGAGGCCCATTCACCTCTTATTGCTGGTCACTTTGGGGTAAGAAAAACAATGGTGCATCTACAGAGGTATTGTTATTGGCCTCGCATGATAGATAGTGTGTCACGTTTTATAAGAGGATGTTCTATGTGTGCAACAAGCAAGCCTAGAAATAGGAAGCTTGGATTGTACATGCCACTACCAGTACCATCAAGGCCATGGGAGAGTGTCTCCATGGAATTTGTTTGAGGTATACCTATGTCAAGAAAAAAACATGATTATATTTATGTAGTGTGGATAGATTGAGTAAAATGTGTATACTTATGCCATGTAAGAAAACCATTACTACTGAACAAACTGCTCAAATTTATTTTCAACATGTATGGGTTCATTTTTGTTTGCCAACTTCTATTGTTAGTGACAGGGATTCCAAGTTCATTGGGAATTTTTGGTCCAATCTTTGGAAGACGATGGACACAAAGTTGAAAAAGAGTACTGCTTTTCATCCGCAAACTGATGGCCAAACCGAGGTGGTGAACAGAGCCGTTGTGCATATATTGAGAGGATATTGTAGAAAACATCCCAATTTGTGGCATGAACAACTTCATTACATTCACCACGCTTACAACCGAGCCAAGCACTCTTCTACAAATACTTCACCTTTTAAAGCCTGCTATGGGTATTTGCCGAAATCGCCATTAGACTTCATCTATGAGAAAGATGTTTCAATTGATGGGAATAGTGATATTGACAAGGCTCAAAATTTCATTGAGAAAATTCATATTATTCATCAATAAGTTCAAGAACAACTTGAGAAGAGTCAAAGCAAGTACAAGGAGAGGCATTACAAACATAGAGTTGATCACAAGTTTTAAGAATGAGATTAAGTATGGTTGCACATAAGCAAAGAAAGGATGCAAGGAGAAGGTAAAAAGCTCAATCCTATTCGTTATGGTCCATTCAGGATTATTAAACAAGTTGGTAATAATTCATTTCAACTTGACTTGCCTTCCTATATGAAAATGTATTTCGTTGTCAGTGTGTAGAATTTACGTTTGTATGAACCTCCTTTGACTGATGATCAAGGGAGTGATATTCAGCTACCATCAATAGAAGATTTATTGCCAGAAGTTCAGGACAAGCTCAAGGAGGATTCCATCCTTGAGGGGAGGACACACACTTCTAAAAGGGGAAGTGTTGATTATCTTCGAATTTGGCTCAAGGGCAGCAAACCAAGTAAGGCAAGATGGATGGAAGTGGAAAAGGTGAGGGAGCTCTACCCTCATCTTCTGAACAAGTGATTAAATTATTTTGGGGTCCAAAAGCTTCCCAATGGGGAGCTGTGATCAGGAGATCATGTGTTGTGCCAAAAAATGAAAGTGCTCAAATCAGGTTGGAACTTGAGCAACTGGAAAGGTCTCGTCGTTGCGATTCCAGTGCCGTGAACTATTCAAAAAACTAATGTCGTATGAGGAAGATATCACCTTCTGTCCATTTTCCCAAACAACAAAATTTTGTGACTGGATGCCCAATCAACAAGCAGGTACAGTCAACAGGCATATTCCTGGAATATTCCATTTTTCCACAGCCAACAATATGGTGCCACGTGGCTCAACCTGGGCTGTTTGTGGTACGGAGTTATTTATCGACCGTTGGATGGTTTTTATTTGAGCCGTTGGATGAGGGAAATGTGGCAAGCCCGCAGGCCTCCACGTGTCCTCAAGAGCGTGTGTCAAAATTTTTATGGAGTCGGGGGGGGGTCGACCCCACGACCTCCTACCCGTAGCAAATACCGTCTACCAACTTGCCTATACTTTGTGTCTTAACAATATATGAATGCCACATAACTTTATGGTTTGTAAGTTTACATATTGGGGGAGGGGACTGCCAGCGGTCCCAACCCGCTTCCAGCCCCAAGGAGCGTTCACATGGTATAACAATAACCCACATCATTAATGTTTAAACCCGATGGCTATTAAATGCCAAGTCTTGTTCACATGTGTTTTAAACCGCGACAATCAACATTTATCCGGTGGAAATGTGACATAAAATTCGGCGGTTATTACTGTGATCACATAGCAGGGGTTACAATTTTTAAATGTGATAGTTAATGGAACCTTATCACTCTGGGTTCCAAGCCTAGTACATAGATTTATTCAAACGGTTAAGGGCGGAGGTTACGGCGGGGTCGGTGTGTGACCACCCCGCCTACTAACACTTTAATGCTAACTTAAATCGTCTGCCAAACTTGGAGTGCGCCCATAATTTTAGGGGTTTTACTAAATGTAACTTCAGTTAAGTGCCTGTCTCCACATTTAGTGGAGCTTTTCTAGCTTTCATTGTTAAAAATGCATTGGGAGGTCAATTTTTGACCAATTTTGGTGAAACAAGAGTCTACCTAGACTAATTTGAGCATTATGGAGCCATTGGTGTAGAGAAAAAGGCCATTAGAGGCCTGTTAACACATGTAATTTACAATTTTGAGCATAATGACAAAGAGGGACATGCCATTGGGAGCTGGACCAGAAGATGTAGCCCAGGAGAGGTGAACTGCTTCATCATGCCTACTGTGTACAACTTATGTGTGAATTTTTTTCTCTGTTATGCACTACTGTTCAGTGTTTTTAAGGCTGATTTACATACTTAAAGTTCACTAATTCATCTAATTTTCATGGTTAAAACTCTCATTCCTTAATAAAACATATGGAGACAAATTGTACATGTTTATATTTCTGAAAGGACACTTAGGACAGCAGAAATAATACACTCCTTTCAGATCAATATGGATCATCATTCAAACCAAAAAGAACTACAACAAAAAAATAATTCCCATACATGTTCCTACAAGCATTCTTATATATTTCCTCTTCTTGAATGTGTACCTGATGGTATCCCAATCACAAATCAATCTTCGAAAACAATGTTGCTCCCTTTAACTGATCAAACAATTCATTGATCCTCGGAAATAGATACATGTTCTTGATGGTGACCATGTTAAACTTCCTATAATTGATGCATAAACTGAGAGTACCAACCTTCTTCATAAACAACATTGGTGTTCCCCAAGGAGGTAAACAAAACACAAAAAAGATAGATCAACGACATCAAAATTAGCATCTTCAAGGGGGAAACCTCCTTTACAGCACATAAATGAAAAATTATTGAATGATTCAAATGAATATACCTCCTTGCTATATATAGGAGTATAAGGGGTCACAATATAATTAGACCCTACATAAAAATAATGATGTAAGGACACAACAATAACAATGGTGGTCTTCTATGGGGCATAAAAATAACAATATTGGGGCTACATGGGCACAACAATAACAATAGGGGGATACACTAATAATAACAATAAATGGGATACACTAGTATTATAGGGACCTAACATGCCCCTCTCCTTGAAAAAAGTGTTGTTCTAGTCAATGCTTGAGTAGTTTTGGATGCTTCTATATAAAATTATCATCCTCCCACGTGGAATATCCAGCATGTAAGTTCTTCCACTTAATGAGATACTCTCAAATTGATTGATTTCGTAGCTATCGAGTTCTTTTTTCTTTGATTGCTTCTGGATCCAATATGATTTTTCATTCTTTGTCAAGTTCTGGAAATATTTTTTGAACTGGGAGCTTGTCACTGATAACCTTTTTAAGAATGAAACATGGAAAACTTGGTGTACTCGAGAAGATGTAGGAAAATCCAATTTGTAGGCCATAGTACCAATCTTTTACAACACCTTGTAACAACCATAGTACTTGCGTGATAATTTATTATCCTTCTTAGTTTGCTTGAGGAACATTTGTTTGTATGGTTGTAGCTGTAAAAATACACAATCACCTACATCAAAAATTCTTTCACTACAATGTTGAACGACCTGTTGTTTCATTCGATTCTACGCCAAAGTGAGGTTATCTTTTAAGAGTTGAAGAAATTTTTGTTGATGCTCGACGTGATATTACACTTCTTTAACCTTAGAATTTTTTGTTAAATATGATGTGATGGATGGTGTATTATATCCATAAAGTGCCATAAATGGGGTCAATTTTGCTGCAATATGGAAGGAAGTGTTATACCACCATTCAACCAGAGGTAACCACTTGATCCATTGTATTTGTTTATCAAATACAAAGCAATGAAGATATCCTTCCAAACATTTGTTTAGTCTCTCAATTTTCCCATTATATTGAGGATGTTAAGATGGGCTATGAACTAATTGATTACCCAAACCAGGAAATAATTCCATCCAAAAATTTCTAGAAAAAATGGGATCTTTGTAGCTTACAATAATCGTTGGGTTTCCATGTAGCTTTTGAATTGTTTCCATAAATGTAGTAGCAACTATATTGGCTTTAAATGGATGAGATTATGCACAAAAGTGTGCATACTTAGTAATTCTATTAATTACCACCATGATGACACTCTTTCCTTTAGAATTTAGTAAACCTGTGATAAAATCCATTGAGACCTCCTCCCAATGTTGACTTGGAATGAATAAATGTTGTAAACAAACATGGGTATTAATTGTCTCAACTTTATTTTGTTGTCAAACCAAACATTATGCCACAAACTTCCAAATATCATATTTAAGGCCATCCCAAAAAAATTCCTTCTTGACCCTATGGTAAGTTTTAAAAAATCTGAGTGCCCTCCTAATGGGGAGGAATGTAATTCCAAACGTCTCTTTTGTTTGAGGCTAGAATTCTTACAAAGATATAAGTGATCTTTGTACCATAATGAATCATTTTTCTAGATAAATGTATCAAATGTAATGGGATCTCTCTGCAAATTTTGAATGAGTGTCCACACCTCTTCATCATTCTTCCATTCATCCCTTTCTTTAGTTATCCAATCAAGTTGGATAATAGAAATGACACAGAGCAATGCTTCCAAATCCTCATACGTTCTTGAGAATGCATTTGCAACAGAAATTTTCTTCCCTTTTTTGTAGATGACTTAAAAGTCATAAACCAACATCTTGGTGACCCATTTGTGTTTCTCTTCTGAAGATAATCTTTTTTCCAAAAACTATTTAAGACTATCGTGATATGTTTTTACCTTGAAGTGTCTTCCCATTAATTAAGGTCACCATTTATTATTGCATGTAGTATTGCCAACATTTTCTTCTCATAAATAGGTTTGTGTAAATACTTTCCCTTGATTGGATGACTTTCAAAAGAAATGGGTCTTCCTTCCTGCATTAAAACAACACCAATTCCATTTCCATAGGAATCACATTCCACAATAAATGTTTTTTTGAAATTTGGTGTAGCTAAGACTAGTGCTTGGCACATTTCCTCTTTAATAATTTCATAGGCCTTAGTTTCTTCTAGAGTCAAATAAAATGCATCTTTCCTCATTAATTTTTTTAGATCCACTATTATTCTCCCATAAATATTAACAAACTTGCGGTAATACCTTGTCAACCCAATATATCCCTGATTATGCTTTAGGGTTGTGTGGGTTGCCATTCCTTAATGGATTTAATTTTGTTAGGGTCTACCTTAACACCCTCATGAGATATAATATAACCCAAGTATTCCACCTCTTGTACTCCAAAGAAGAATTTGGAGATTTTTTCATATAATTGTTTCTCCTCCAATAGTTTTAGCACCCTGTCAACATGTTGAACATGATCCTTCCAAGACTTGTTACATATTAGTATATCATCAAAAAATACTAACACTGATTTTCTAAGGAAGGGGTTGAAAATGGAATTCATTAAACCTTGAAACATGGCAGGTACATTAGTAAGGCCAAAATTCATAGCCAAAAATTCATAATGACCTTCATGAGTTATGAATGTTATTTTCATAATGTCTCCAGTCTTCATTCTAATTTGATGATATCCTGAACGAAGATCCAGCTTGGTGAATTAAATTAATCATCCAAAAATTCATCAATGAAAAGAATGGGAAATTTATCTTTAATAGTGATATTTCTAAGCTCCCTATAATCCAAACTCATATGCCAGGATCCATCCTTATTGTGCATCAATACTATTAGAGTAGAGAAAGAACTTTGACTAGGTTGACTTATACCGACCTCTAGAATTTCTGCAACCATATGTTCAATTTCAATTTTTGGGAATAATGATATATGTAAGGACTTATGTTTGGAGGAAAAATTACTGACATCAAGTGAATAGCATGACCATAATCATGAAGAGGTGGGAGGGCTTTTGGCGTCTCAAATACCGTGGAATAATTGCACAATAATTTTTGGATATATGGAGAAATAGATGATTTCAATGTTTTAACCTCTAGTGAACATAATTGTGCAATTATGCCTCATTGTTCTTTCTTCAAAATATTTTTCATGCCATTAGAGCTAATTATCTTCCCTGGTTTCCTTGTGTTACCTATTAATTCAATGTCCTTTCCTTCCCAACAAAAATTTATGAAACGTTCTTGAAAATTAAAAGCTATCATCCCCAAATATTGTAACCATTGGAATCTTATTACAGCATCAACATCACCCATTGTAATGGAAATTACAAAAATATTCAATACATATTTCCCCATGGTTAGCTTGATATTATGGCACTTTCTAGAGAAATTCATAGTTCCTCATTTTGCAATCTTCACTTGGAATTCTGGTGTTTGATATAGAAAGAAATTTTATTCCTTGGTTATCTTACAATCAATAAAATTATGGGCACTACCCAAATCAATCAGCACTATTACCTTTTTCTTCTTTATATATCCATCTATATTTAGAGTTTTAGGAATGGTAATTCATGCCAATGCATTACAATATATGGTCATATTAATTTCTTATTTATGTGGCTGGTTCCCTGTGTAAATCCTCTTCCTCTGATTTTTCTTGTTCCTTTTCTTCCTCCTCTTCAAAATCTATGTAAAATAATTTCTTCTCTGCACACTTATGACCTTTAGTGTATTTGTTAACAAAACTATAACAAAGACATTTTATTCTATTTTCCTCCAATTGTTGTGGTGTAAAACTTGAAGGTTGTGGAAGGTTAGAAGCATCAACACTTCCCTCTTTATAGTTGTGAGTGGTAGACTTCCTTGTTGCCATAATTTTTCTTTCAACCTTTCTTTCCACCTTGATTTACTTCTCCAATGAATCAAGTTCCCAAAGGAAAACCTCATGTTGGATGTTATCCTTTAAATTTCCTATGAAGACATCAATCCTATGTTCCTCTAGAATATCAATTACCTTGATATTCAATCTTTTGAAGTCCTCAATGTGATCTTCCATTGAGCCCTTTTGTTTGAGATTTATCAATTGGATAAAGAAGATATTTCTCTTTGTAACCCCATAATGTGCTACCAATTCTTCCACAAAAATTATCCAAGTGAAAATTGATTTATGAGAAAAAATCCATCGATACCACACAAATTGATTTTGTTCTAAATATAAAGATGCAATGCATACTTTGTTTGACACATTATGTAGATCAAATAATTGTTCCATATGTAGTATCCATGTTACCAAATCCTTTCCATAAAACTTCCTCATATCAATATTTGGAATGTGGTTAGTCTTTAATGCACTATCGGAGTCTCTAAAATTAAAGTTTGTATTCCTTTTATCCTCATCATGGTTTTCATGGAGTACCTTGTCACCACTAGGA
>JAXQQM020063440.1:0-55711 GCA_034641835.2 Pinus albicaulis | reverse complement strand
GCCGTCGTGCATCAGGTGCTGGGGGCATTGGGTCCTGACTTCCAGAATGTTTTTCTTCCATCGAGAGTGGAACTCTTGGAAGCATTGACTTCTTATTCATTATGATGAGGTCTGTTCGGAGCAGAGTTCCTTGTCTTGTGTCAAGCTCCTTAAAAAATGAAACAAGGTTGTCAGAGCAGAGTTCCTTGTCTTGTGTCAAGCTCCTTAAAAAAAAATGAAACAAGGTTGTCGGAGCAGAGTTCCTTGTCTTGTGTCAAGCTCCTTAAAAAATGAAACAAGGTTGTCGGAGCATAGTTCCTTGTCTTGTGCCAAGCTCCTTAAACCATGAAACAAGGTGTCTTGGGGATAGTTCTTTTAATGTGTCAACCTCGTTAAAATAATGAAACATGTTCCTGTTCAATTCGAGTCTTTGATAAGTTCTCGTAAAATACCAGTCGAGTCTTTAGGTCTCGTAACTTGAACCTTCATTCCCTCCATCTGTTTACTCAGGTGCATGGAATGAAGCTTGGGGGGCATATACCTCGAATTGAGTCACCATGCTGGGGGCATGCTTACTGTTTCAAGCATAGTTTGTTTCCATTTCAAGCTTGTGTAAAAATGAAACCGGTTTCAAGCATAGTTTATCTTTGTTTCAAGCTTGTGTAAAAATGAAACCAACTTCAAGCAGAGTTCCCTGATTTCAAGCTTGTGTAAAAATGAAACCATGCCCATTTTACCTCTTGTGATTGCCATTTCATCAGCCTGTTTTGTCAGATGAGCCCTGGTTTTCTCACTCCATCGTCATTATCTGCTTGGCCGATCATATGCCTTCACTTGGTTGTTTTACCTTTTCCTGAGGAACCGCTGCAATGAGTGGTCTTGTTAGCCAGCCTCTTGACTTTTATCTTGTTTTGAGCAGTTCCACCATTACCGGAACCAGTAGCTACCCTTTATACCACTCGTTCCTCCAGGAGGAGTCACCTTTCAGCTCTTTTCTGACTCTCTAAACATGAAAAGATTTCCGAGGCCCTTGTCGTTTCGATCTCGTTAAATTGGACACGAATCGACATCTACCCAGTATAAGTTTAACCCTTTTTCGGGCTGGGATAGATTGATTACGAAAAAGGAATACCCTAGCCTATCGCGACTAGGAGGTTTTCCCGGATATTGTTTTCTACCTTTTCGGATCTGGGAAACTATTTACGAAAAGGGACCTGTGGAGTTTTCTTTTCCGCTGTCTTTTCAAACTCTCTAAACATGAAAAGACGCCGATTTCTTCCTTTGTCAGACTCGTTAAACCCTGATGACATTGGATTTCGTCGAAATGACGTTCTCCGAGTTTCTCCTTCCTAGGACTCGTTAAATGCACTAGGATGGATTCGCCCGAAGGGCTGACTTATATCACAAGCATATGCTATCCCCTTCAAGCTTGTTATCAAAAATAATTGGGGTACTCGCCAGAAATGGTGGGGGAAAAATGGAACCATCGTCGTTGTCGTCGGCAGTATGTCGCTCTTGAACATGGAACTTGTCTGCATTCGTGTCGGGTTGGGGACATCTCATCTCGCTGCTTCACTTTGCTTCCATGGGTTTGGGTAATCTCTTTTGACCTCTCATCTGTTCACTGCCTCGTCGCCATGACCTTTGATCTGTTGATGTCAAATACTGCCAAGTCCATTGTCGTGCCGTTTATATGTTCAAGAGAAGTTGGCCTCTGCGAATATCAACCTTCCTCTGTTTCTCATATGATCCTCATTCACAACAAAACATTATGTTCCTCTGTCTCGTGTCGATGATGTGGGAATCATTATGGCCCACCTTCGATCAAGGTCACTTCCTGTCGACTTCAACTCATTATCCAGGAAGTTGGTCTAGAGACTCCCGATGGTACCTTGGAGCCTGCATGCCTTAATGGCAGGTTCGTCGCATTCGACGTGAGGTTTTCATCATTGGCCTCCGATCGGATGATTCTGCGGGTGTTCGACGTCAGCTCATTTATTCACATGCCGTAGATTGTACCTGTAGTACCTTGAGGACCATCGTCATTATTGGTGGTTTCTCTCGCGTCTGTTAACGGTTTTCATCATTGGCTGGTAATCAGACGATGTTCTTGCATGTTCAACATCAGCTCACACATTCGCATGCTAGAACTTGTACTTGTTTGGGTCGAGATGGAGCGCAAGACCCTGGATTGTGTCTGTTGTAATCCAGGCTGCGATTGTGGATTATTGTCATTATGTACATGACTCAATGATTGGATGGCTGCGACCATACCCGAGTCTATTTGTTTGATCTTAGTGGGATGGCTGCGCCCATACCCTGGATCCGGGTTATAGCATACTCTGTTTCGGATGGCTGCGTCCATACCATATATATACATCATGTACTTGAGATTTCAGTTGTATCTTTCTGTGCAGGTTTTCTGACGGCGGGCCTTCAGTTGAACATGTTCTCGTAAAGCATTTCACCCCTCTCTCTCTCTCGGGCCTCATGCTTTAGGGGGCATCTGTTACACAGTAATTTGTCACTGTCCGTACCATTCCCCGTCCCGCACAATGGAGGACCCATTATGTGACCTGTGAGCAATGTCAAGCCTTGAAAATACCTTCATTGCATCCCTTTCCATGAGGACAACATTTCCCCTGTTTATCATTTCCTGAACAGACCCCTAAAAACACATGTTTTTGCATTGGCGCTGGTAGCCCGTTATGTACTCGCGCCAATGGGGGAAAATTAACACTGAGCTCGCGCCAATTGGCGCTCTGTCCCAGTGTTGTACCCGCGCCACTCTGTTTATGGAAAGTTTTTTAAAAAAAGAGGCGAAGTTTCGATTACAACAACTTCGTGGATGAGTCATCAGGAGTGGTTTCGCCTGAATAACCACGGCCTTCCTCCCTTGGCCTCTTGTTTCCACCTTATGGGGAACCTCCCAAAGGATAAGGCCTCCCTTCCATTATTGTAGGGATCCCAACCTCCTCCTCTCCTCTATAAATATAGCCTTCATCCATTGATGAAGGGGCTGAATGGCTGAAAGGCTGAAAGGTTGATAGTCTTGAAGTGCTGAAGCTTTGCATCTCCCTATTCCCAAGTGCCTTTGTGCTGTAAAGAATCCCTTCTTTCCCTTAAGGCCCATTCAAGCGAGGAGACCATTGTTACGAGACTCCGGAGAGGTTTTCCCTTTCCTTGGCGAGCTTTGCGAGACGTGGACGACCGGAGACCCGTTCGAAGGAAGCTGCGACGTCAGAACTTGGTTGTAACTTCTATTCGTTTATCATTTTAATAGATGACTATGATTATGGTTTCACTCCTTTTTCCATCATGTTAATGCGAGTAATATCTTTTCTGACCGATGTTTAGTTACGTATGCCGGTTCCTATGCTTGTATCTGTTCGTTTCTTCTGTGTGCAGGTGTTCATCCACGGAGATCGTGGAAGGATTGTGATCTGCCAGGGCTGAAGGACGGGGACATCTCTTCTTCAGATCTAGCGTTGGAATCCAGGTAGGCTCTTATCCCAAGTCTTTCATCCGTAACTAGGAGCTTGCGTCATAGCATTGTTTGTTTGTTGCTAGACCCCTGCTGGGCTAGTAGGGATCGCCTCTGTCCAAAGAGGGGATTTACCTCCTCAACAATAGGGAATAATGTTTAGGGATATGAAGAATGGGGAAGGGAGAAGGAATGAAAGAGTGATGGGAATTGGGATTTAGGAGCCTAGGTCAAGATAGCACCTAGGGCTTAGGGTTTTAGGAATTAGTAGCTTAGAGATATGGATTATGATAACAGTGATTAGGGAATTCATTTTAAGATTGTAGGGATGGTATGGAGTGTAAGGGAAGTGGATTTTTGGTAATTATGGGTGCAAGGGAGAAAAACTAGGGTTTCACTTCAAGAAAACACAAAATTACCACTTCAATTGCAAACTTGAACACATATAGCTTTGAGAAGATGATTTTGATGGTAAATGCCTCTTACTAGATTGCTAGAGGTGAATGACTGATTTGAGAAGATTTGGAAGGAATTTTCTCATCATTTGGATGGTTTGGTAAGCTTGATGGTCATTTGCGCCCTTGGCAGGCTATTTGCATCCTCTAGAACTGATTTTCACCCTATTCAACGTATTTGTGCCCTCAACAACTGATTTGTGCCATTTCTGCACATTTTTTCCCTCCTGAACGTATTTGTGCCTCGTTTCAGGATATTTGTGCCCTCGCTTCTTCTCCTTTGCCAATTTCACACATAATTTCGAATTTTTGGCCCATTAGAGTGTTTTATTGATCTTTAGAAGAGGCAAATGAATATGGTTTGATGTATTTTAGTCATAAAATTTAAAGTGAATTTTTTTTTGAATCCACAAACCCACTTTCTAATGCCTTTTTTGCACTTTTCTGAAACATTTGTTGATTACCCTTTCATCTGACTTTTTTCTCTTGCAGGATGATGTTGTTGGAGTTTGTCACTTCTCTCTTTCAATTTGGCATGTTTTTTTTGAGTTGGCAGCTAGGGATTGAAATTATTACATATAGAAAAAATAAAGTTACATATAAAATTAAAAATACATTACATCTATGTTTTCATATCAAAATGACATTTTGATATGAAAATCATAAAAATTGAAAATTACAAATTTAAAAATATCATAATTACATGCTGATAATCTTCCGTAGATGAAAATGAAATATCTATTGAGTCACTCTCTGACATTTTGCTGACTTTATTGAGATGAAATGGTGCATTTTGGACCTTGAACATTGAAACCTGATGACCTAATGGGACCTTGAATGACCTGACTTCCATGATTGACTTTGACTAAGATAAGACATGGTGAAATGAGTTTTTCAGAAGTGTTATTATGCTCAGCAAGACATGAAGGTGAGTCAAAAAATTAGATTTTATGAGGGAGAGTGAGGTTTTATGATTAGGAATACTATCAGTGAAACAATTTTTAGCATGACCTAATGGAATGATATAAAAATTTCAGAGTGGGACACCTAAAATGAAAATGAAAAGAGTGATTTTGATCACTGATGGAAGAATTCATATTCTCACACTAACATTGGCCTTATTAGGGATGAAAGCTCTGAAAGAGCTGTCAAAAACCACATATATCTGAATTTTGCAGATCAGTGCCTCTTCTATTGGGCCAATATGATAAAAAAATAACTCAACTAAAATGAAGGACTAACTATTGACAACTCAATGACACAAACTGACTAAAGCTGACTGAAATTGATTGAAAAATGACTCAAAACTTAACTTACTTTTCTAAAAACTGAACTTGGAAATGGTAGAAACTTAATGAAGCTCCATGGCCTTCACTTCGTGCTTCGAACTCCAATGCTTTTCCACTTCACACTTGCAGTAATATCAAACTGATATATATAATGAGGATGATTTTTCTTTTCACAATTTTAGATCAAAATAGATAGTGCTTTTTTTAAACTAGCCCTCCTAAGCAAATTTTCCCATCCATTTATTCCAAGAGATATGAATTTTTTCCACGAGAAGCTGCAACCTTAAAAGGACCTTTCCATATATTATCTAACTTCATATGCTTACATTTGTCTTCATTCCTGGCATCCGAGTAGAGTACCACATCATCGATCTTGAAATCATCTTGCTTGGTTTTTCTGTCATAAATTTTCTTGATCTTATCATGGAGCTTGGAAGTGCTCTGAAACACTTCTTCTCTTGTCTACTGTAAGAGAATCATTTGTTTTCTTCTGTGATGAATGTAATTTTCTTCACTTCCGGCTTCTTCTAGAAGTTTCATGACTGGGAAAAGCAATGAATTAGGGAAAACTATATCCACACCGTAAACTACCTGAAATGGAGACATTCCATTGGATCTCTTGCTACTTACTTGATCTTCCCATAGTGTATTTATTAGCTTCTTGTGCCAATTCTTTTTGTTCGCTTCCAACACCTTTTTTATTATGCTGACCAAAGACTTATTGGAGGACTTCACTAATTTTTTGCCCTGTGGATAATATGCTGTAGAATGACCCAATTTAATGTTATAATTATCACAAAATTCTGTCATCTTCTTTGATTTGAAGGCTGCAATGTTATTCGTGATGATATTTCTAGGACAGCCAAACTGGGACAAGATGTTAACTTCTAGAAACTGAATTATAACTGAGTTTATAGCTTGCCTAGTTGGGATCGCTTTGATCCACTTTGTGAAATAGTCTGTGGCGGTAAGTATCCATCTATGTTGAGTAGATTAAGGTGGATGTATCTCATTGATAAAATATAAGCCCCACTGCTGGAAGGGAGCTTCAACTAAAATTGGCTATAATGGTAAAGGAAGAAGCTTATGTTTACCTTGGAAAAGTTGGCAGTCATGGCAACTCATGACCATCTTGTACAAATCTGAAAACAATGTAGGCCAATAGTAACCCGCTCTCAGTACTTTGTTGGCTGTTGTTTTCTAGTACAAATGACCTCCACAATCTCCCTTATGGAAATCCTTCATCACTTTTTTGGAATCATCTTCTACCAAGAAATTGAGTAACACTCCTCCAAGATCCTTCCAGTAGAGTGCACTATCTAGTATGCAGTATTTCAAAACCTTAAGCTTCAAGGACTTTCTCTTACCCTTTTACATGTCCGGAGGAGGGTTCAAATGTTGTAAAACATAAATAATATCAACATACCATGGAGATGATGAAATAATATCATCGGATAGTGCTGATATGAGATTGATGTCAAGTGCATGTAAATTAGACTCATCCATGAGCTTGGATAAGCCTTTCCCTTTGATAAGCTTGGTCAACTGGATGTCAAGGTAATAATCTAAAAGTGCTGCTATCCACCTACCTCTTCTTCCTTCTGGATCTGTTTGCATAAGTACCTCTTTAACCGCTGCATTTGGAACATATGCCAAATTATGTGAGTGCAGAATATAAACATGGAATTCTTTGAGTGCTTTGACCAAGGCCAAGACATGTTTCTCGATTATGTTGTATCGGAGGGCTGCATCCCTTTTTGTGCAACTAAATAATTCTAAATTGGCAGCTCTGTCCCATGTTTTTTTCTGCATAAGCACTGTTGCCAAAGTATGCTCAGAAGCAAAAGAAAATATAATAAAATCTAGTGAATAATCAGGACTTGTCAATACTGGAATAGTAGTCAAAACAAATTTTACCGAGATGAATGAATTGCAAGCATTTTCAAACCATATAATAACATCATTCTCGTTCTTCAGCATGTTATTTAAGTCTCTAAGATGTTCTTCTAAGTTGGGAATGAACCTACATAGGAAATTCATCCTACCGTTGAACACTTGAATTTCCTTCTTGTTTCGAGGGAAATCAGTTTGTTGTATTGCTTCAACTCTAGCAGGATCTATTCTGATCCCATATTTTGAGATGATGTGACCCAACAACTTACCTTCTCCCATAGCAAATAGGCACTTTTTAGGATTTAGGGAAATTCCAAATATTCTACATTGTTGGAATACAAATATCAAATGGTGTAAATGCTCATCATATGAATTTGAATAAATAGTGAGATCAACTAAATAAACAACAAGGAAGACAAATTTTTCATTACCAAAAGCTATGTCCATGGCACGCTAGAAAGTGGCCCCGACAGTCTTCAAACCGAACGACATCTTGGCATATTTAAAGGTACCCCATGGTGTACTGAATGATGTCTTATATTGATCATATTCATGCACAAGGATCTGATTGTAGCCTGAGTAACTATCCAACAATGACATCCTGCTGGCTCCTACAACTCGCTAAAGTATGTGGTCCATTTCGGGCAGCGGGTAATTTTCTTTCAACGACACTTTGTTCATATTTTTGAAATCTATACAGTTCCAGATTTCACCATTCTTCTTCCACACTGGAACCATATTGGAGATCCAATCTAAAAATATGACTAGAAAAATGTGCATGCTTATAGAGCTTGCTTACCTCCTTCTCAATGGATGGCAACAACTTTGGGTTTATTTGGTTTGGCTTGATCGGGATTGTGTGTTGAATGATATCTTTATTGTACTCCTTTAGATCTTTGTAATCCCAAGAAAATATGTCAGAAAATCAGTAAATAAATCAACATATTTAGGCCTTACCTCTGATGGAAAAGACTTCGAAAGCTTGATGAACTTTGGCTGCTCCGTGTTCCAACATTAACATCTTCTACGCCTTTTTTTGTGGGGACCAAAGTAGGTTTTCTTGCCACATAATCTTGATCAAATAACTCTTCCAAAGGTATGATACCTTTTGGAATGTTATTTTCCTTGAGCTGAAGTATGTCAATCCGATCTTCCTCAATAACTCGATTATCCTTATCGTACACTTCGTCCATAGAACAATTCTCAAACTCACCTTCACTTTGAAGGAAATCGTTCACTTGTTTATCGTCCTAGAAAAATTTCCAAAATTTCAAGTTATCTGGAATGGCGGGCCTGTGCTTTATATGAATCTCAAACTTTTTATTTGAAAACATTGTAGATTTGAAATTACTTGCAACAATGGCTAATGAATTAGCCTTTAAGTTTTGCAATCTTGACACTACTTTAAGTGTATATTCTGAAAACATTATTAAAATGTCAAGTACTGCATTCCTATATTGAATCATCCTTGGGTGATTAGCTTGATACTCACCTTTGAGTTGTTTAATCACCAACTTTGAATAACTGTAAACTTGAATTCTCCTAGCTCCCAATTTTTTTAGATTTTTCAAATCGGTAATGAATGCTTAATATTCAACCTCATTATTCTTACAATCGAATGCTAGTTTGTAGGAACACAACCTCACATTATTTGGGACCTTATTTTTTTTTGGAATGGGTTGCGGATCCATAAACCAATGCCAGCCCCGTATTTGCCAACAGAACCATCAAAGGCCATGCTCTAAAGACCACCTTCTTCTTCAAGGTGTTGAAACTCTTGATTCTGATTTGACACAATTTTGTGATCTGATTCATTATGTTGTGCTGATTTTTCATCTACCTTCTCTTATGGCTTTTCAGATATAGTAGGCAGATTCTCTCTCTCTTCTTCTAAAAACTATTCTAATGGAATATGAAACTTTAGGAACATCCTCTATTTCTACTAATTGACAATCCACATCATTTAACCCAGAATAATTGTACAATATGAAGGACTCTAAGTATGTATGTACAATGTTGATAGGATGATTATTAAGCCTTTCCTTGTTTGTGATCATCTATTTCATTTTAGTCTCATGGTATAGTTCTCTCATTTGATCGAAGATAGGAATAGTGGCATAGGAAAAGTCCAACTACAATGTACCTCTCAATTTAGCCCCCTAGGGTCTTGACAACAGCATACCGAAACGTGGTGGAATATAATAAATTACCACGTCCATAAGGACATTTTTGGTTGGGATCTACTCTGGGGAGACAACAAGATCTTTGATTAGACCCAAACAATGGACACAACCAGAATCGAAAGAATATAGATCATGATATGGGTGGGTTATGTCAAGGCCAAGCTTTTCCATGATAGCTATTGTATCTCAAGAAACAATCCCTTGGCTGTGGTAAGGAATCAGTGGTTAAGACATTTTATAAATGTATGTAACAATTACGATATCAAATGGCCTCCGTTTAACACCTTTGGAATTTAATTACTTACTACCCTCAATAACCTGATATAATGAAATCCTTCACAATGCCGTAAACTGTTGATACTTGAATGAAATGAAAAGAAGAACTGTAAGAGAAAATTAAAATGATATGTTGAGAAAATGAATCTATCACTTTTAAGTTTCAGAGGAAATCATGGAGAGAGAGGAAACTCAAAATAATATGTTGTAAACACATAATCTATTAATTTAAATTTTCATCAGGAGTTTGTGAAAAGAGAAGAGATGAAATGAAGGAGCTCAAATCAAGGTGATTTAACTCTTACTCACAGATGTAATTAACAGACTGGATGCTACATTACTTCACTTCATTCAAAGAGGAATAAACACAGAGCAAAACTGGAAAGACATATCAACATCAATAGGTGCAGGAAACTTGATCTTCTTTCATTAATTTCTCAGAAAATTCAGTACCAAATTAACAGTCATCCAGAGGTCCAAAAATCGGAACCCTTTTTCTTTATTTCTATCTACTTAAATACATCAAAGTAGTTCATAGCTACTGAACTTCTTGAAACTATTCGACTACCTAAACTGTTAAGTTTACTTATGAAATCATATAGAGAAAACAAATAAAAAATGGAATTGTTTTTCGTTTTGTTGAATATGATGTTACTGATGCGTCCTCATGAAGTGTCAAGGTGTCCTTTCTGGTTATGATGCAGCAACTGCACAGTTCTATAAGGAATCATTGGTGCTCGACTTGACCCAGCTGTTGTGCTTCCCACATTGCCACTATACATTCTTCTACCCGACTTTGCCTATGCCTCTTTATTCATTGGCTGTCCCTTTGCATTACCTTATCGCATACATGGTTGCAACTTTATAAAAATTCCATAGAGCTGTGGTTTACGGGCCCACACATGACCTAACCAATCAAAATCAATCACACTTCGCAACTTATTTGATATCGCACGTCGACAACTATAAAAAATAGCTTAAATGGTAAACAATAATAATGCTGATGTGCGAAACCGCTCTGTTTGCGATTTAACCTCCACTGTTGATCTACGCCCCAATCCAACGGTCCCGTTGTACTGTCTCACACTGCCATCTCCCATTTGTTGCATCGCAACCAAAATAATTTACCTTGTGAAGACTTAATGCTAAACTCTAAACCTGCCAATGTGAAATATG
Source organism: Pinus albicaulis (assembly GCA_034641835.2). Classification (NCBI taxonomy): domain Eukaryota; kingdom Viridiplantae; phylum Streptophyta; class Pinopsida; order Pinales; family Pinaceae; genus Pinus; species Pinus albicaulis. The sequence goes on along the minus strand of JAXQQM020063440.1, from coordinate 44,976 downwards.
TGCTGAATCGTTGTGCCAACACGTGGCTCCTCCCTTTATCGCATCGTAAATTTTGCTTCTTAACGCATCGCAAGTTATTTTGTTTAATTTGTGAAGTCCTTAATGCATAAACTAAATAATCGTCGATGCGAAATCGTGCTATGCTGACACGTGTCCACTTTACAACTTTTCAAACTTAACTTTGAGATGCAACCAGGTCCATCCATCTCTCTCTTTAATTCTGCGATTTAATCCTCATCATCAGATCACCTCCTTTGGGAATCTTCTAAAGGTTTTATGCCTTAAATGATTTCTCTGTTTCTTTGGCTATCGTCGCTCTACAGCTCCATCTTCTCCACGCTACTCCCTACGATAGTTAATTCAATGAATTCGTGCAACTCCATCTTTCTCCATGGTGTTAAAACCCTCCTTAGCTTTATTTTGGTTATCCAATCCTTCGACCTACCTTCACATCTCATCACGAAATGTTAATGTGCCAAAATATAAATCAAAATTCTTCTTCGACATACAAAATTTTACATTTTCTAACATATGATTTTTTGGTGTTTTGAAAAATATTTCAAAGGTAAATGAAAATAAGCCACAATAATAGCTTTGGGCATGAGGTTGTGGGAGGCCGTGAAGTCTAACATAGTGTTATGAAGGATGCACCGATGAAATTTAAGACTCTGGTAAAATGGTGGGACCTCACTATATTCAGACTGAACATCGATGGCGGGACCACATATTAACTCGGGCTGATCATCCTCTACACTAACCATGTCGGATAAAGGGTCAACTTTCAAAGTTTTGACTACATGGGTTTTGTATTTATTAATTTTGACCAATTCAGTAAGAGGAATAGACACCTTTAACTTAGAAATTTCTGACTCTAAATTAAAAGGTATAGTTTTATCTACCTCTTTTATGATAACATCCCTTTTCTCAACATGATATTTCGGTGCATATTCTTTCCTTGGAATATCTCTTTGTTTGACAGGTGCATTTGTAGAAGGCTGATTACTTATTTTCTGATTCAGGCCACAATATCCTTACCCTTATTTTAAACTTGTTTCGATGGTGCTTATTTTTGCTGAACTGTCTTCTTCAGAGCTGGAGTTATTGGAATATCATAACTCCTCAAGGAGTATTACCTTTGCTAGGAACTCAATGCATTCAAGTATCTTCTCTAATAGTCATCAGATTCTACTTCTAACTCATGATCATTCGCCATTATGAAATTTTTATTAACAAGTGAACCTTTTTTTTCCACATATTCTTCATCCTCGATGAGAAAAATGGGTTGACCATCAGCTGTGAAAAGAATTTTCTCCTCTATTGTTGGTTCTTCCTCTTCATCACCCTGAGCATAGTTCTGTTGAAGAGGTGTTTTGATTTGTTGTTGCTATTGTGTTTCAGGAGTTCTTTTCTCTCTCTGCTTTATCTGAATTGAGGCTACTGCTGCTGGCCTCGAAAGTTAGGATTTCTGATTTGTGCTTAAGTCTGTCTATCTGAAATAGACATCCTATCGACCATTCTCTCCATGGTTTAAAGCAAGGCATCAAATTAAGTTTGGAATTTTTAATCAAAAGATTGGCTTCAACACTCACTGAATTTTTGATCATTTATTCGAGGGTATTGGGATTTATTTATCTCAATGAGTAGGCCATATATGGGTCAAAAGCATCAGGATAAAACAAAAGGGCTAAACCAGGAGGTGGTTTCATTTCATTTGGGATGGAATTATAGATTATGAGGTATAGAGAATTGTAATCATGAACTGATTTATTGGGATTGTGTTTCAGGGAATCATATTCAGCAAGTATTTGTAAAGGGATTTTATTCTCATCCCACCTGGCTAAGAAAGCATTAGTTAGTTCAACAGGAGTCCTAATAGAATTGGCTTCTAGAGCACGGAACCAAACATTGAATTCACCTGAAAAACTTTGTGCAATGATTCGCATCTTGGCATCATCTGCATCTAAATCCTCAAGATCTATGAAGGTTGTGATTTTAGCCATGTGCTAATGGGAAGTGATTTCAGAGTTTTCATCGAAAATGGGAAGCTTTTGACCATATCCTTGAGGTATATCAACAATATTACTAGGGAGAACTAAAGGTCCAAAACGAGCCATAATTTCTGTTGAATGTGGTGGAGGGGGTGGAATGAAGGATGGATTGGTCTGAGGAGGTCCTTGAGGGGGAAGTTGAGATGATGATGGGATGGATGATGAAATAGTAACTTTTTGGGAAACTTTGAGAATATGAAGGGTTTTTTGTTGGTATTGAATATAGGCTTTTTCAACAATGTAACTTAGGGTATTGGCTAAATTTTCTAGCTTGTAATATTGTCTCCAGATATTAACATCAGTCTCATTTGCAGCTTCAACTAATGATGGATTTAACTCTAATATTCAAGGTTCATGGACTACTATATTTAAATCAGTTTCGAATTTGGTTCTAAAAAATGATTACTCAAATTTGGTATCAAATACTAAATTTTGTATGGCTACCAAATCAGAAGGTAATGAGAAAGACATTACCAAATTTTGAGGAGGAGATTCTGAAGAACTTGAAACTAGATGAGATATTTTCCTCTTTAGGATTATTTTAGGATCTTCGATGGGAGAAAATGGATCTGGATCAGGATTAGAGCTGGTTTACCTTATTCGAGAAGCCAAATCTGCTTTTGAGGAACTACAATTATGAAATCAGCCTTATGAAACTTGATCCCATCATCTAAGGGATCGGTTTCTAATGGATCTTTGTCGTACACCCAGGGAAAATTTTGTCTCTTCCTTCCTCGATAACGACACCAAGATTTTATCACTCTGCCAGATTCCCAAGGCTGAATAAGGAATCCCAATAGAGGTAACCACAAACCAAGCCTTTGATTTCATAGCTAGCCCTATCAAGCCGGAGAGGGCTCTCTCCAAAAGGGTCACAGCTAGGAGGGATGGATAAATTAGGGTTTTTAGGCTAGATATAGTGTGCAGGGGGTTGTTTTGAGTTGATTTGGTTGGGGAATCACTGGATGAAGGAATTAGGTCAAGGAAATCTAGGTTAGGGTTGCAGGGATCAATGGGGCAAGGTAGGTACAATGCTTATCACTTGAAGAGGATTGTGATGAAATGGTCTTGAAGCTGAAAGAAAACTAAGAAAATCATAGAAGATGTATTTTTCTCAAACAGAAGAAAGTGAACAAAATATGATCAATTACCCAAAACAGAGCATGTGCAAACATGTATTCTGATTATCTAACTTGTAAGAGATCATAACCTAAAAATGAAGTGAACATGGATACAATAAATTCAAACATATGATACTGAATAAAATACAATGATAGGCATCAATACCACAAGTATCCCAAAAAGTAGCTGTAACTCCTCTTTATTAGCTGGCCAAACTGAGTACAAAGTTTCCTTGATTAACTAGCAAACATACAAACTGATTCCAACCCTTCACTAGTGTGAATAAAGGAGCTAAATATACATCAAAACAAGCTTCACTCATCCTCAGGGGTTGAATCCATGAGGTGAGGATGAGATCCACTAAATGTTGAAATGAAAACTAAAGTGTAGGATGGTCCAAGTGACTTATTCCTCATTACATTCAATTGATTCATCATGACTCATTAATGACTTTAACCCTATGAACCTACCCTAGGTAAGTAATCCTTGACATAATTACATTTTACCATGATCAATTAAATGAGTATAAAGAGGATTTGTTGAAGAAAATTCAAAACTTGAGATAGAGAATTTTTGAAAAAATCAGCAAATTTGACATTTTCACCATCCACTATGCATTTGCACCATCCTAGTGTCATTTTCGCCCTCTGTGTTCAGGGCCAGTTTTGGAGGCCTTCGCAGTGTACAAATGACCCAAGATATCTTGTCAGAAAGACTTGCCTGTCCTCTTTCCAAATATGCCTCAAGTTCTGAAAATGGAGGTCATTTCCCCCCTCAAAAAGAAAATCTCCCAAGACTGGTATTTGCGCAGCGCCAAGGTGAAAAAAGGAACAAAAAAGTTATTTTTTGGTGGTTTTTTGGGCTTTTCACCCACAAAAAATGAAAAACAAGGCTCGAAACATGGTTTTATAAGATGTATGATTCATTATGAATCAAATGGTGCCTTCCTTCTCCTCAAAAAGTGTGCCAATTATTTGTGTAGCGCTTAGGGCACTGCGCAAATGCCCAATTTTCTGCTAATTAAATGCCTAAAAAAACACAGAGTTTTCCAGAATTTGACAAAAAGTTAAAAGATGCCTCAAAACTGTTGGAATAGTTGAGTATGATGGGTCTAGGCTTAGATGGAAGCCTCAACAAGGATGTACAACTTATTTTCCTCCTCGGTCGAATTTTCAATTTTGGCATTGGCTTTTTTGAGCTTGGCCAATGAAATTTTTTCTTTCCGGGCATGGATTTTGACCTTCCTCCTCAAAAATTCATTATCCTTATTGGCCTTTTCTAGAAGCTTTTCCAAGTGTATATTGGCTCTATCAAGCCATGGCTTCCTGTTCTGATTGATTTCTATGGCAAGCTTCTCATTTAGGGTTAGCTAGTCAGCAAACTCAGCTTCCCTTTGTCTCTCTAGAGCTAGAGCTCTTTTCATCCCTCTAGTTCTAGGTCTCTTCCTTGGTACCTGTTCTTCTTCCTCATCAAGAAAACCATACTTCTCCAATGCTTCATCTAACATGACTTTGGCCTTTTGAGCCTCCATTTGAGCAGTGAAGTACTTTACCTCATCAATGACTTATTTGGTCTTCAACTACTCATTTTATTGCTCAAGAAAGTTTATAACAGATATAGCCTTGCCAAGATTAGTCTATAGCTCACCAATCTTGATATCCTTACCTTTTATTGCTGCATTTGTGATTTTTATCTCTTCATATTTGTCTACGTCAACAATCTGGAATTTTTGCCCAGTTTCATGATTTTCCTCCTCATCATGAATGAGTGGCTCAATGACCTTCTCTTTACCTTTATCCATCTGTTGTATTGAGGTCGAAGTCATGGCCCCTTTCACTCCAAGTGAAGCCAACACACACCTATAGCCTCTATGGTAGGTTTTGGGCAATGGCTCAACCTCAACCAAACTAGCCCACTTAGGCTCAATGTCATCTATCCTATTAGGTGACCCAAAATCATGACGACATGGTGATGAAGGGTCATGGTGAGATGGAGATGAAGGATCATGATGAGATGGAGATGAAGGAGGTGAAGGGGATTGATCTAATGATGATGAGTGAATCATGGGCTGAGATGATGAAGGGGTATGTTGTGCATGTTGAATGGATGCCTCAATGAAGATATCATTGGCTATGAAGGTGCTCCAAGCAATGTTCAGTTGATCAAGATGGTGGAGGACTAATATTTTTATGAGGGATTGATGGAATAGGCTTTTCATTTGTTGTTCATAATCCTTCTTCTCAGCAATTTAGGCCATATTTTCTATACTCTGGAATAGATAATAGGGTATGTTAAGCATCCTTGCCCTAGTGAAGTGCATCAAGATCTGGATCTGATAGGAGTAGAGCCTTGAAAATCTACCTTCACATCAGAAATATTCCATTATAATCTTTATCATAGGTGCATATCTGCCCAAGAGGTTTGAAAAATGGAAAAATATCTTTGTTTGATTTTGATGTCTTGGTTTGAGGAAGAAATCATAATCCTATTTCTTCAATCTGCCTTTCTTGAAACATTTCTCCCCAACATTAGGGATCCATGTAGCATCTGAAATTACAGTAGTAGATAAGGTGAAAGTGACCCCAGCTAATTTAATTTGATTGTCATGGATTCCTAATATGAATAGTCTAGTTAGCATGCGGTGGTGTTTAGCCTTCTTGAATTTCTCACAAAAATCATAGCAGCCAACATGTTTAAAGCATGTGATATTCAATGGAGAATCTAAGAGCTCTTTAGTGTTAGCACGCTCAATTCTGAGCACTCTTCCTCCTCTATGTGACCTCCTTATCTGTGTTTCCCCTACTTCAATGAATGTTGTGTTTTCTGCTTCTGTTGCCATGGTGTTTTTGTTTAAAACCTTAGGGATTAGGGAAGGGAATTGGGAAATGAAAACTAATGGAAATATTTGATAGGGATATGTGATATGGGGAGGGGATAGGGAGTAATGTTTAGGGATATGAGGAATGGGGAAGGGAGAAGGAATGAAAGAGTGGTGGGAATTGGGATTTAGGAGCCTAGGTCAAGAGAGCACCTAGGGCATAGGGTTTTATGAATTAGTAGCTTAGAGATAGAGACTATGATAACAGGGATTAGGGAATTAATTTAATATTGTAGGGATGGTATGAAGTGTAAGGGAAGTGGAGTTTTGGGAATTATGGGTGCAAGTTAGAAAAACTAGGTTTTCACTTCAAGAAATCACCAAATTACCATTTCAATTGCAAACTTCAACACATATAACTTTGAGAAGATGATTTTGATGGTAAATTCATCATACTAGATTGCTAGAGGTGAATGACAGATTTCAGAAGATTTGGAAGGCATTTTCTAATCATTTGGATGGTTTGGTAAGCTTGTTGGTCATTTGCACCCTTGGCAGGCTATTTGTGCGCTCAACAATTGATTTGCACCCTCAGCAACGTATTTTCACCCTCCATAACTGCTTTGTGCCATGTTCAACGTATTTGCGCCCTCAAAAACTGATTTGCCCCAATTCTGTACATTTTCACCCTCCATAACACATTTTCACCCTCCGTAAAGTATTTGTGCCCTCTAGAAATGATTTGTGCCCTATTCAATGTATTTGCGCCCTCGACAATTGATTTACGCCTTGATCAACGTATTTGCACCCTCAACAACTGATTTGCACCATTTTTGTACATTTTCACCCTCCATAACACATTTTCACCCTCCATAAAGTATTTGCGCCCTCATTTCAAGATATTTGCGAACTCACTTCTGCTCCTTTGCCAATTTCGCTCATAATTTCAAATTTTTTGGCTGTTGGAGTGCTGGCTTGATCTTTAAAAGAGGAAAATGAATATGATTTGATGTATTTAGTCACAAATATCAAAGTGAATTTGAATTTAAATTTAAAAACCCACTTTTCTAATGTCTTTTTTCACCTTTCTGAACCATTTGCTGATTACACTTTTCATCTGACTTTTCTCTCTTACAAGATGATGTTGCTGGAGTTTGACACTTCTCTCTTTTAGTTTGGCATGTGTGCTTTGAGTTGGCAGCTAGGGATTGAAATTATTACATATGGAAAACATAAAATTACATAGATTTTTTTTTTTTTAAAATTACATCTCTGTTTTCATATCAAAATGACATTTTGATATGAAATCATAAAAAATCAAAATTACAAATTTAAAAATATGATATTGAAATGCTGATGATCTTCTACAGATGAAATTAAAATGTTTATTGGTGCATTTTTGGACCTTGAGCATTGAAACCTAATGACCTAATGGGACCTTGAGTGCCCTGACTTCCATGATTGAATTTGACTGAGATACGACACGGTGAAATGAGCTTATCAAAAGTGCTATTATGCTCAGCAAGACATGAAGGTGAGCCAAAAAATGTGATTTTCTAAGGGAGAGTGAAGTTTTATGGCTAGGGATATCATCAGTGAAACAATTTTTAGCATGACATAATAGAATGATATAAAAATTTCAGAGTGGGACACTTAAAATGAGAATTAAAAGAGTGATTTTGATCACTGATGGTAGAATGCATATTCTGACACTAACAGGGCCCATAGTTGAAGCTGAAGTGGAACCTGAAGAAGACATGCAGCTTGCAGCAGAACCCATGGAGATGGAAGTTGAAAATTTTCAGGAAACAACAGTGGCACCTCAGCCAACATCCGCGAGCAACAAGCAAAAATCTAACACAAGGACATCTAGGAGAATTACCAGGAGTCAGATAGAAAGAAAGGGTAAACTTGAATACATTTTGCAGGCTATTGACATTGAAGAGGCCCTTGTGGTTAAACTTGTTATCACTCTAGTAATTCCCAAGTTGTGAGATTTTGATTTAAAGTTTAAGAACACTAGAGGTAACCACAAACCTACTTTTAAACTCTAGGATCTAGCCTTCCTAGGGTTAAGAGAGGGCTCTCTTTGTAATATTTAACTTTGTTTTGATTATAATATATTAGGCTAGTTATGATTGTGCAATTTGGTTTTGATTTGGTTTGGTTTGGTGCGAAAAATCACTTAATGAGATGGATAGTGGGAAATCTGATTGTCCATTGGGCTAAGGAGTCAAAATTCAAGCAGATAGAACTAGGGTCAAGGTCAAAAAGTCAAATGTTTCAAGGGCAAGATAGATAAGCCTTTGAAGATATTGGAAGGTTGTTTTGGTGAATTGGTATGATTGGGATAAAGAGAAATGAAGGGTTCTTTGATCTGGAAAAAGGAAGTAGTAGATAGAGGTCAAATGAAAGAGGGAGCAATTAAGGGTTCCCTACTTTGGAAATCAATAGAAAAAATAGAAATGATAAACAGTAAAGACAGGGTGCTTTTAACAAATCCTGAAATAATACTCCTGTTTATTAATTCAAATTTAGAACACATAATGGATACATGAAACAAAGAAGATAAACAATGACAAGTAGAAAGTACTTCACTTCAATGGCTCATCACATGAATCCTGAAATATGATGCTAGTTGATCTGATCCAGTCTGCTACTCGAAATTTGCAACACAAAAGCCTTCAAGTCTAACAAAAATGACTATAGAAATCTTCAGCAATTTATTCCACACTAATACTTATAAGGATGAAGTATTTATATAATATTGTTTACAAAATATCCTAGAATACTTCTAGGAATTATCTAAGGAAAACAGAAGTATCTTTACAACAAAATAGAGACAATTGCTTAACAAATCAGCAAGCTGTCCTATTTATCCAAATAAAATAGAAACTAATTGTGGATTAGGTGCAGTTGGCTGCCTTGGTGTCCTCTTTGTTGGCTCAGATATTTCAAATCTGTTTTGAAATATGATCTTCTTTATCTTATACTCTTTTACTCTAATTCTCTTTAATATCTGATACTCTTTAACTCTATAAAAAAAAAATTACTGCTAAAATAAATTATGTTTTGATTGAAAAATCAGCAAATTGTGTTCTTCCTTTTATCTGCTTTTTTAACTTTCACAATAATTCAGTAAGTGATTGCCAAGCTTCATTATTTGGAATTTGTATCTTCTTTAGCTTCTTGAAGTTTTCATATGCCTCAGTATATCTGGCAAAAGTTGGTTTTATGACAAACAAATGTCTTATCTCATGCTACAGATAAAATAAATCTTCAAAACTTCTTAGTAAGACCTTCCCTGTTGGAATGCCTTATCCACTTCTCTTTTCAACCCGCGCTTTTGCATACTCTCTAATTTTCTTATTATAATATTCCTGTGGCATTAGTTTGTCATTAATTACCAAAATATTATGCAAACTTATTTGCCTCAAGTTTTCAAATTTAACCATAAACTTGGTTATGGCTATCTTCATATTCTCACATTTCTCTTCAAGCTATTTCATTAGATTCTTCTTTGAGATGACTTTGCTTACTTCAAGGATTGTCTTTGTCCTATCAGTGATTTGTATTTCTTCAAACTCCTGCCTATTTTTATTGTTGAGAAACTTTATCAATTCTATGGCTTGCTCAGGTTTATTACCTAGCTCATCTTTGGTTTTCTAAATCTCTGCTAGTGCTGCCTTTAGTAAATCTCTCTGTTCAAAGATTACCTGAATTGAGGGCCACACATCATTGATGGCTTCAATGATTTTGTTCCATAATTGTTTTTTCACATATGATATTGGCTCCTTTAAGGTCAAATCCTTTTGAAGTTTCTTCAGTTCTTCATTTAACCTATTAGCCCTTTGCTCATGAGTTTTGGCATTGATTTGGGCTAACTTCTTTGTATCATCAAGATTATAAATCATCTTCTTCAATCTGTTAATCTCATTTGTTTGTAATGACATTTCTTCCATGGCTTTTACTAATTTACTAGCCTCATCTGAATGCTGAGTTGTCGTAGTAGATGAATCTATATCTATATGATGTCACTGGCACTACAATAGCTAGTGGTTCTTTGGGTGCCAACTCTTCTGCCAGAGTTGAAGGCACAAAAGTAGTAACCATAGGAATTACTGAAGGAACTTCCTATGCTTTTGCAGTTTCCCTTTCATGGACAACCTTGTCCATCTGAATTTCCATTTCTTTGATATGTCATGTTAGCTGAAAGATTAACTTCATCATATCATCCTTCTCAGTCTGTTCTTGTATAATTTCTTTAGCTTTAGGATGTTCAGTTGATGGAATTTTAAGCTGTTTCCTCAATGTTGCAATGTCTTCATTATTTTTCTTCACTAACTATTCTACTACTTTAACATTTGCAGGATCATATCCTACTTGGATAACTAACTCTTCTAAAGACTTAATCCTTAGGTCTTTAGAATATAAGGAGGCTTTGTCAACCTTCATCTGATATTTCATGTGTATGATTGTGTTCTAAAGTTTTTGAGCACTCATAGCCTTGGTTGTAATGGTAGAATACAACATCTCTGAACTTTGCCTATGGAATTCTATTTGATCTAGTGTATGAATTTTTTATGTTTGTACTTCTAGATCAACCTTTTTCTAGTCTGTAACTATCTTTGGAGTCTTCACTGGAGGCTGTAACACTGTTACACTGAAAACTGTCACCTTGACATTCTACTGACCGTATGAGCTCATTATTACTCATACTTCCTCCTTTTGCAAGTCTAATATACCAGCTCCTCATATCAAGCTTCAAAATCAGAAGAAAATCCTTAAAATCCCCTAAAGAATTGGTATCGCACTTTCTCTATGCATTCCCTGCGGTCCCGCACCTAAAGCTCAGCCTGCATGCGGAACCATACCGTACGTTCTTTGTGTAATGGGTGCGGACCTCTGTAAAACATAAAAAGGCGAGAAAATGAAGATTAAAAAGTGAATTCTAGGTGAATTCTAGAAGATTCTAGACGGGAATTCTCGGAATGGATACGCTTTGAAGCTGGTTCATGCATCCCTCTCTTAATGGAGCTAACCCCTTGATGTAAGGAGCTTATCCCTTTGAAGGAGGATTCTATCCCTTCATATTTGGAACTAGAAACCTCCTCTCTTTCACTATAAAAAGAGGTCTTGGGTAGCCTCAAAGGGAGTTCAAGCTTATGAGATTTGAAGTTAAATGCTGTTGAGATTTAGACTTGAGTAACTTAAGACTTTCTGTGAGGTTAAATCACTCATCCTCATTTGTCTTAGTTCAAAGAGTGCAATGCTTGTCAGAGTAAAGGAGATTCCTGCTTCGGACCCCGGGAGGACCTGCACAACATCAAGGCACAGGTTGTAAAGGTTTTCTATCTTTAAAGTTAATACAAATATACTCATTTCTCTCATTAAACTGTCAATTTGTGGTTTATTTCATAAATTCCTTGATCATTATGATAAGTATGATTTATGATAACATCTATACAGGTGCTGCTTAATCTTTTTCCTTGTTTGTGATTGCAGATATACGAAGGACGTTCTTTCAGTGCACGGGAAGGACTTCAACAAAATCAAGTAAGCAAGCAAAGCGTTGGATATAAGGTAGGCCTTGCACCCGTAGAGTGTTTTTATAAATTGCATATGCTTAGAGAGAGATTAGTATAATTGGATGTTTGTTGCTAGTTACCTTTTGTACTAGAGAGATCGGTCTTGTCCGCAAGACGGATTAATCTACACAACAAAATGGCGACTCCACTGGGGAAGAACTTGTTTGTTCTTGGTTCTCTTTGATTTTTGACTTGAGAAAAGATTTCTTTTTCTGGTTTTTGATTGATTCACATCTGTCTGGGTGTTTTAAATTTTTCTGTTTTTTGAAAATTTAGAAGTATTTTGGATTTTTCTATCATTTTTGCTAGGACCGCACTCTGCATAACTGTTACAGTGCGGGCAGTTTCGCACGTTATTTATAGAATACAGTGCGGGACCGCACCTGTAAACACTGCTTGCATGCGGACCCTGTAAAAATTTTGAAAAATTTCTAGGTTTCTTTTTCTGGTTAATTTTTAGATTTTTGGTTTCTGCCCAGACTGGTTATTGTGTCTATCAAGAATTCATTGTTTATGAACTTCAACAGTGTTAGTGTTTTGAATGATTTTCTAGGAGGTTTTTCCCATTGGATTATTTTTCCTGTTTGGTCTTTGTAGTGATTCAAATTTTTTTTGACAATTTGCAGTATCTCAGATCACATAAGATCTCTTTTTGTCTCTTGAATCCGACCTCATTGTGAAGACATCCTAGTTTGAGAAATTAAGCCTTTTTGATTTCTTTGCAAATCTTCGAAAAGAACTTGCTTTAAAGTTTTGAATTTCATTTATTCTTTGAGTGTTTTGAAAAACATATTTTGAGTGTTTTTGATCTGTTGATAGATTCTTAGTTTGCTGAAAAACTAAGAGAAACATTCATAAAAAAAAACTCTAAAAAGCTTTTACTCAATTTAGATTAGTTCTTAAGATTAGTCTTCATAGTTTTGAATAGTTTTAATTTTTGTAGATTTCTTTCGAAAGAGAATTGTTTTGTAGTTTCTTGTTTGGAAAAGAAAAGAGTTTTTCTTGTGAGCTTTGATAGTTTAACGAAAAGACAAAATGTTTCTTTCACTTAGTTTTCATGTTTGAAGAAGAAATTTGAAAGTTGCATTCTCTAACTCTTCTTTAGATAGAAAATTCATTGAAAGAAAAAAGAATCGAATATCATCATAGATGCATTTTAGTGTTTTTGGAAGTCGAGTCTTCACATCATACAAAGTTTCATTTCCGCGCCCATTTGACTTAAGAAACAACTCTTAAAAGTAACGCTTAAATAAAATTCATCTAGTAATCTTTTTATTTCTAGGGCTCTCATCACCAACATAGCTTAGGCTAGTATCTTGGAGTAGGGAGTAATTAACTCTCCAAGGTAGATAAAACAAACAAGTAGATATATCTTGCGGTAGGAAGAATTCCAGTTGTTGCATGTATGCTCTGGGAAGCTCCTCTTAAAGGAGTTAAGCACGAGATCATATCTGAACCATTGGGGTAATCAATCCTTCCTCATTGGGAACGATAGAAGATATACACGTATTAAAAACGGTAAACCTCGGATAGACCATTGTCGAGGAGCCAGGGGTCACTTGTCGGTAAACCTTGGATTCTGTTCAAGGAGCCTTCAAGGGGATTGAGCTTTGTTACTCTGCCCTTGTGTGTGTGTCGGATCGTAGACTGTTCCCCCAGGTATATTTGTTTCTGTTGGTAACCTTAGTGGCCATAATCTTTAGGATTCTTTCCTAAGGTGACGGTGGAGGGAAGATCCCACTGTACCTGGAACAGACGTCGACTAGACTCACTTGGACTCTCCGGGGGGTTCTCTTCACTCGAGATGGTTATGTGAAGAAACTTGTGCCAGTCTGTTTCATTAAGCAGGTTGTCGGGGTAACTGTTCCAACCGCCCTTTTCGTGTTAAAACTCTACTAAGTTGGATTTCATCACCAACTAGTGATTTTAGTACGAAAAGTTACTTGTTTGTGTGTGGTTTGAACTCTTAGATTTTTTAAGCGAGTGATTCAATTGTTTGTTTCTTAGAGACTTTAGGTGTTTTCATTGAAATTTTTCTGTGTTTGCGTGTGATTAGATAATTTTTCATCGTGGCGGAATTGCCGAGACAATCCCGGAGAATACAAGGGAAACCCCCTGAATTTACACCAGGTCATCTAGAAGGGCTTCGGGCTCTGGTACCACACAGTAGCCGTAGACTTAGATCAACAGAAGCTGAAATCTCTGCTATTGTGATACATCCTGATCATCAAATTCCTACAACATAATATATTCAAGAACCGATTTCAGTTTCTGAAGTCACTGAAAATATTTCTCCTACTGGAGAATTATCTGACGAACCTGAAATCTCTGAGCCTGAAACTGAATCTTCTGTGTTAGAAACATCTTCAGGATTTATCTCACCAACTTCTAGCGATCCAGGTTCACCAAGGGTTAGAAATATCATTACTGAAAATCTTCCTTCTGGACTAATTTCTATAGAAGAACTTACTAATCCAGACGAAGACATATCTCTTTCCAACTCCCCTCAATCGTTAAATCTTAGGGAGCGTGAATCTATTTTCTACAGCCCTATTCGAACTAATCCCTGGTATCTTTCTTTAACTGATTTTTTAGAGAATCCGGGTCTCGCTTTTTATCCACCTCGAGTTCCATTTCATCCTACACCTAGAGGTTACTATCCGTCATCTATTATGGTTGGAGAGTCGTCCATGTTTTCGCAAACGCCTGAATATTTTTTACATGGTGGTCCTTCTGTTCCTGCGGGATATCAGTCTTTGCCTGGTACTTTCAGGAGCAACTCCTCAACCTATCGAAAATGTGTTATCATCTGGTCTTGGTGGACTTAAAATTGAAACGTCGAACGCAGAGCAAGTTTATATGATGTCTGGTAACGTTCCTAATCCTCAAGCTCAAGGCAGTCAGTTTCCTTCTGGGGGTCAACCTCAGGGAACTCAGTTACCGCTTGGGGGGCAACCTCAGGGTGGTCAATTACCGCCTGGGGGGCAACCTCAAGGTGGTCAGTTACCACCCGGGGCTCATCCTCAAGGTAGCTTTTTCCCAGGACAAACTTTGGATCAATATTATTTTGGGGGGAAACCCCAAGGACAGTACATACCTCAAGGTTACCAACCTCAAGGACAGTACATTCCTCAAGGTCAACCCCAAACTCAATATGCTCCTCAGGGTCCTCAACAACCCCAACTTCAGTACGTGCCTCAAGGTTATCAACCTCAAGGGCAGTACCCAATGCAAGGTTACCAACAGCCTTCTGGTCAGCCATCTGTTCAAGGAGCCGGAACTTTACCTTATTATCAACCCTACGTTCAACCAGGTTTTGGTCCTTACGTTCAACCTTCTACGGGACAATACCCTTTAATGATGGTGTGGGATCCATCCCAATATCAACAGCCTTTGCAGCCTACTGTGCAGTTACCTTATCAACCTGGTCAGCCAATGGTTTCTGGTTCAACTCAGCAACCTGTTCAGCCAGCTATTCAAACTCCTGCACCTAGTTCAGTTCAGCAGGCTGGGCCTAGTACACCTCAGACTCCGCCCCAAACTGCTGCAACTGCTGCAACGTCTGTTCAACCTATTACACCTATTTATGGAGTGTCTGTAGCCCCGAGTTCGGCTATCCCTGTATCTGGGCAAATCCCTCAAGTCTCTGTACCTCAGTCAGGATCCTCAGTTCAGACTACAGTGTAGATGCCTGTAGGACAAGCCGGTACAAGTACAGTTGTTACGAGTCAACCTCAATTTACTTATCAACCGTACCAAGGACAGCTGCAATACGGTCCCTATGTTCAGAATCCAAGCTATCAACCATACCCTGGTTATACTTATCAACAACCTCAGTATGGTCCGATTCATCCTGGTTATCCAGGAGGTTATACAATACCCAATGCTAATCCGATTCCTAGTTATCCTGGGTGTCCGCCTCCTGGATCTGCTTTGGCTTCTCAAGGTTTTCGTGACCCTAACCGTCAGTTACCGTTCATCGCAACTTTGGACTTACCAGATTTGACGCGCCTTACTAATGATCCTATTTTCTATTATCAGAACTGGCCGTCAATGCCTCATAAGTTGCCCAGTGACATACCAAAATTTGAAGGGAAGTCAGGAGAGGATCCATCAAATCATGTGATGACTTATCACCTTTGGTGTGCATCTAATTCTATTATTGATGATTCGATTCGCTTACGTCCTTTCCAAAGGACACTCATAGGTCTTGCAGCCAAATGGTACATTGAGTTGCCACAAGGCTCGTTTCATAATTTCAGTCAGTTAGCAACGTCTTTCTTAACTCATTTCCAGTTGCCTGTCAGATACGACAATGGCACAGAATTATTAACTTCACTAAAACAATCTACGTCCACGTATATTTTTGATCATATTCATGAGTGGCGACGTAGACGACGTTTGGTGAAGGTTTATATTCCGGATCAAATTTTGGCAGAGTGGTTTGTAAAATCATTACTGCCCAAGATCACTGAAGATGTAGCTAAGGCTGGTGTTGTTACTGAAGAGCAAGTAATTGCTCAGGCTCAGTACCTAGACCTTGTCTATACGCAGTCAGGTACTTTACATGAAAAAATCCCCGATTTACCCAAACAAGGTCAAATAGCTGCTCCTCCTTCAGGGTCTCATGCCGCTGACGGTATGATTGGTACAGTTAGTTCCAAAAGTAAGAAGAAATCCTCAAATAATTCTTCTCCAATCATAACTTTACCTGATTCCCCGAAGGGAGAATCCTCTCAAGAAGTTTCTGCCGATATTCATGTCGTTGAAACATCTACGACAAAATCAAAAACCGGTGGTAAAAAGAAAGGGAGGAATAAAAACAAGAAAAATTCGAAAGAGAAAACAGATAGAGAAGAATCCAATGATGAGAAACGTAAACCTCGTCATCCTTGCTTCATTTGTGAACAAGATCACTTCACGAAAGAATGCCCATATCGAGAAGAGGTTACGAAACTCATTAAAGGATCGCAACAACCTGCTGTCTTGAAGGATCCTTTTCCAGTTCAAGATAGTAAGATGATTGGTTCTTCCTCGACCACTTTAGAAGAGCCTATTATGATGATGTCTCATATAAGGGTCGCGACGCGATCACAAGATTACGGTTCTAAGAATCCCGTTGATGGCAAAGAAGGAGAGTCTTCCAATGCCAATGCATCAAATACAACTCCTCCTGTTTCCGGTCCGCTACAGATCGAGAAACAAAATCCAGACTTGATAATCAAGCCGCCTGCTAAAGGTGTTCTTCGTAAATCAGCTTTCAATCCACATGCGAGAGCTGCTCAGAATTACAACAGTGTTGAAGATTTAGCTATTTCTCCTTCAGCAATGTCGGCTTTGGAAGTGCTGCAGTCGTGTCCAGCACAGCGTAAATTGTTATTGTCTGCCATAGGAGCTGTTGATGTTCACGATTCTAACCTTATAATCTTCGATTTAGAAACTAGTACACCACGTCTTTCTCACCAAATGGCTTTCCAGATTCCAGTGTTAGTCAAAAACAGACCTATTTTTCGGACTGTGATTGATGAGGGAGCTTCAACGTGTATTATGTCGCTTCAGTGTTGGAAATCTCTTGGTTCTCCTACACTTAACCAATCTCCGACGATTCTAAAAGATTTTGATGGTCGAGGTTTTCAACCTTATGGTATTTTGCAGGATTTACCCATAGGGGTTGAAGGAAAAATTGTTAATCTAGATGTGGAAGTGGTTGATGCCCCTCTAGATTACAACCTTCTACTGGGTCGTAGTTGGTCTTATGCTATGAATGATGTTGTCTCTTCGGTCTTTCGACTTATAAAATTTCCATATCAAGGAAGGATCGTGACAATAGATCAGTTAACTTATTTTTCGTCAGACCCAGCCTCTACAGAAACAATCCAGCATGTTGGTAAAACGACTATCCCTTATAAGGATGTTGGAGTAGGTTTGGTTAAAGATTCTGGTTTGCTAGGAACTTTTTCTTTTCCTCCTCCTAACGTATCGTCTTCTAAAGCAACTATTCATATGATTTCGTCAGACACAGTTATGACTGATGATCCTTGGATTCTACCTTCAGAATCCGAGATAGATTCATTTGATGGCGCGATGCCTTTGAGTCCATTTGAAATTGCGTACCAGACTGTACAGTCTTTTTCCAACCCCTTTTCAACCAAAATCGATCCAATGAATGGGATCCAAGAGGAATCGCTTTCTATTTCTAGTTCAGGCGCAACGACATTTCCTGAAATTGTTCATACAGATGAGCAAATTCGTGAGTTTTTGTCTGTTGATGATTTACCATGGGAAGATCTCCATCATAGGTCTTCATTCTTACCTGAATTAGATCATTTTGAAAATGATTTCGCTTCAATTTTTACTGCTGCATATGCCAAGGAACCTCAGAATCCATTGAAAAATCCTGATTCTGAATTAAATTTAGAAAATATATTTAGAACGGTTCCAATTGACATTTCAGTAAAGCCAGGAATAATTGAAAACATTCATATAGGTGCTTGTTGTTCAGACGAAGAAATTCAGACTTATAAAGCCCTATTTCAAGAATTCCGTGACGTGTTTGCCTGGTCTTACGAAGAAATGCCAGGAATTGATCCATCGATCGTAGTACATGAAATTAAGACTTACCCGGATGCTAAACCTGTTCGTCAACGATTACGTCAAATACATCCTAGGAAAGCTGCTGCTATAAAAAATGAAGTTGAAAAATTACTTCGCGCAAGATTTATTTATCCAATTCCCTTAACGGATTGGGTATCGAATATTGTTCCTGTGACTAAAAAACAAGGAACAATAAGAGTATGTATCGATTATAGGGATATTAATCGAGCGTGTCCAAAAGACAATTATCCAACTCCCTATATCGATCAGATAATCGACGATTGTGCTAGAAGTGAAATTTTTTCCTTTATGGATGGTTTTTCTGGTTACAATCAAATAAACATACTCCCTGCAGATCAACCTAAAACAGCTTTCATTTGTCCGTGGGGAACGTTTGCATATTGTAAACTACCTTTTGGACTTAAGAACGCTGGAGCAACTTTTCAAAGGGCTATGTCTTATGCGTTTCATGACATTAAGCACATTGTTCAACCATATCTTGATGATTTACCTGCTCATTCATTACGTAGGGCCGATCATCCCACTCATTTACGAGCAATTTTTATGAGATGTCGGCATTATCGAATAAGGTTGAATCCGCATAAATGTGTTTTCTGCGTAGAATCGGGTCGTTTACTGGGATTTGTTGTCTCAAAATCAGGCATTCGTGTTGATCCTTCGAAGGTCGAAGTTATTGTTAAATTGCCTCCTCCTTCGACATTGCGCCAACTCCAGAGTTTGCAAGGGAAAGCAAACTTTTTACGTAGATTTATTCAGAACTATGCCGAGCTTGCAAAGGGTTTTACCCGGTTGTTGAAACAGGACATTCCGTTCTTTTGGGACGAGGTCGCTGATCGATCTTTTGATGCACTTAAACACGCGTTGACCCATGCACCGTTATTGCATCCTCCCAACTACAACCAGGATTACATTATGTATCTCGCTGCTTCTCATTCCACTATTGGGATGGTACTATTTCAGGAAGATGAATCTCACAACGAACATGTGATTTATTATCTTAGTCGAAATTTGAATCCGACTGAAATCAAATACACACATGTGGAGAAATTGGCCTTGGCAGCTGTTCAAGCTGTCCAACGTTTTCGACATTACATATTGTTACGTAAAACCACAGTAATTTCTGATTGCAACCCTATGATGTATATTTTGACTAGACAATTGCTAGGGGGCAAGTATTCTAAATGGATAGTTATCCTACAAGAATTTGACTTGGAATTTGAGAAATCCAAGGCAAAGAAGTCTTTGGTTTTTGTGGAACTAATGTGTGATTTTCCCTCTACTGATATTGAAACAGTGGCAGAAGAATCCATTGTGGACGAATCTTTGTTTCTTATCAGTACGCTTGATCCATGGTATGGGGATATTATTGTATATCTCCAAACCCAATATTTTCGGCCTGAAATTTCAAGAACTCAGCGACGGAAAATACGTTTCCAATCCCAACAATATAATATCATTGGTGATACTCTTTATCGACGAGGAGCGGATTCTGTTTTCCGACGTTGTTTAACTCATGAAGAAGCTGAAAAGGTGCTCAATGACTGTCATTCTGGAGCATGTGGCGGTCATATGTCTGGGTATGCCACTGCCCAAAAGATATTGCGTGCAGGTTATTTCTGGCCAACATTATTTAAAGATTGCATTTATTCGGTTCGGAAATGCCACAACTGTCAAATTTTTGATAGAAAAATGCGCGCGCCACCCGCTCCTCTTCACCCTATAATTGCTGTTGGTCCATTTGCAAAATGGGGTATCGATTTTATCACATGTCACCCTCACTCGGCCGGGGGGCATGCCTATATTATTCTCGCTGTAGATTATTTTACGAAATGGGCCGAGGCGATGCCTACATATTCAGCTGACGGCAAGACTGCTGCAACATTCGAGTTCAATCACATAATTGCTAGGTTTGGTGTTCCTCAAGCTATTATTACAGATCATGGAAGTCATTTTCGGAACATCATGATGACTGAATTAACAGAACAACTTGGCCTACGCCACGATAATTCCACTCCGTACTATCCACAAGCAAATGGTCTGGTTGAAGCTATTAATAAAGTTTTAGTCACCATGATTAAACTAATCATTGGTATTCACAAGACGAATTGGCATTCCATGTTATTTTCAGCGCTTTGGGCATATCGAACCTCAGTCAAAACATCAACGGGTTTCACTCCTTTTCAACTAGTTTACGGATTAGAAGCTGTGCTACCAATTGAATGCGAAATACCGTCATTAAAATTAGCCATAGAATTACTTCCAGCTACGTCTGAAGAGGAAAAACGTTTCTTGTACTTGGCCCAATTAGATGAGAATCGACGAAGTGCTGCAATAGCAAACGAAGCTCATGTTAAAAGGATAAAAGCTCAGTATGATAGAAATGTGACCCCTCGAAATTTTTCAGAAGGAGACCTAGTTTTACTTTATGATCAAGCCAACGACAAGCTAGGAGCTGGAAAATTCGTGCCTATGTGGCATGGTCCTTACATTGTGAAACGAAAGTTAGCAAAAGGGGCTTATGAGTTAGTAGATTTTGACGGTGTTCCTTTGGATAAACCCAGAAATGGGCTTTATCTAAAGCGATATTACGCTTAAACAAGGTGTGGAGA
This sequence comes from Pinus albicaulis, assembly GCA_034641835.2. Classification (NCBI taxonomy): domain Eukaryota; kingdom Viridiplantae; phylum Streptophyta; class Pinopsida; order Pinales; family Pinaceae; genus Pinus; species Pinus albicaulis. The sequence goes on along the minus strand of JAXQQM020063440.1, from coordinate 24,176 downwards.
TTTTTGTTAGTTTAGATTTCTTTACTGTTGGTGTGTTTTAGATTAGAAAAGTGTGCCTAGTTTAGAAGTGTGTTTTTGTCACTATGACTGCTTATCTGAGTTTTACTCTTGATATTGCAGATGTCGACGTCTCTTCAAACCTACATTGGTTTTGCTGATGGTGCTTATCGTAGTACACGGAACATTTCTTCCATAGCTTGGGTTATATATTCACCCTCTGACGAGTTAGTATCCATGCATGGGGTAAGCCTTGGTCAAACAACAAATAACATTGCCAAGTATAGTGCAGTGATTGAGTTATTATCTGAGTCCATATCATTTGGAATTCGGAGTTTGATTGTAAGGTTGGATTTTGAACTTGTTGTATTACAGCTTAACAGGGTTTATACCATTAGAAATCCGGTGTTATTACGGTTATTTTTGAGAGTTCGTCTCTTGGAACGTGAATTTGATTACATTGAATATCAGCATATTCCAAGACATTTAAATACATTAGCAGATTCAATTGCTTCTAGTATAATAAATAGGCATTTGCAATAATTAAAAGCAGTAAAACAAACAACATTCATTCATGTACGCAGATAGCCGTCAAAATAGTGATATATATATCATAGGAGTGTGTTCAAAAAATATACATCGTCTTCGATAATAGGTTGGAAACACCTTATGATCGGCAAAAATGATAACACAAAAGTACAAAAATGAGTCTACATGATCATCTCATCACTGATGATGATCTCGATAGGAAACAACTGCTCGAGCCACCCTGCATAGGAACCTCCTGAAAGGTCCTGGGACTCCAATCACATATCTTTGTAGCCTGAGAGGAATGTCATCTATGCTTGTCTCTGGTATATCTAGAGTCAAATGTTCTAGATGATGTTCCAAATCAGTCAAAATTTCTACTGATTGGCCTGCTGGGGTTGGTGCGGGCGCAACTGGTTGTCTCCTCTCGAAAGGTTGGAGATGAGCTGGACGTTGTGGACCCACATCTGTATTTGAAAAAATTTTGGTTATTAGTTTTCTAAGACGATAAAAAAATTAAAAATTTTAGAACTTAGCAAACGTTGAAAAATGTTTTACCTGAATCGTCCCATTGTTCCCCTGCAGGGAGAGACATCTCTCTATCTCCGCGGAAATCTATCCCTGCATACGGAAAATCCTCTATCATAAAAATTTGGCGATCCAGCCAATGAAAATATGAAACAGGGAATCGTACAATCTCAGTGCCCTCGATAGCATGACGAGCCATCAGCGCGGACCAGCGAACCATTCTTGGTTCTCGAGGTCGACCGGCATCAACTGAAATACTCTGTGGAGCTAACTGAGGAATCCTCTCCAAAGCAAAAGAAACGACAATGGAACCATATCCAAAGTTTTTTAGTTTCCCGGTTTTTGCTCTGGTAAGTTGGCCTTTTATATTTGCCAACACAACTTCGCACCAGTTGAAGATGGTGCCACGAAAACAGTCCACAGCAATGCGCATTTGGGAACCAGTAGCTACGTGAAGCGCGGCGCTCCCACATAGTTTGGTAACAGTGAATGCTATAACTTTCAGTTCAGGACGGATGATATGTTTTATGTCAATCCGTTTGTCCCGAGGATCTGCCTGATCATTGCAAAATTCGAGTTGAAGACTAGCGATAGTCTGGCCACCTGGCCTAGTCCCAAACAAAGATACATGTTCGCCCCTCTTGGACAAACCAGTCAAAAAGTATATATCCTCCAGCTCAATTTCGAGCCGGTGGCCACCAATGAAGAAACACCGGTCCTCCACATGCCATCTGTCTACCAACCATGTTAAGAGTTCCACTTGTGCCCTCATGCCAGAGATGGCCCAGAATTTGTATAAGCAGCATGCTTTTAATGCCCTTTGTGTGGGAAAATGGAGTATTGCAGCTTCATCCACTTCCTCATGCTCCCTTTCTCGCCAAATAAGCATCTTGTTAATCCTGCAACACAAAATAAGGCATATTAGAATGATTTCATTTGAAAAATTTTGGCAGAAATTTGAGAAAACTGTGCTTGAATTTTAACCGCGCGGGTACCGCACCCGCTCTTTGTAAACAGAGCGTAGCTCCGCACGCGAGGTGTGTGCCGGGTGCGGCACCCTCGATTTTTTCCCGTTCAGAAAAAATCGGGGTCCGCAGGCAACCTGTGTCCCGCCTGCGGACCCCGCGGGCGCATTTTTTGACCTATTTTTGCCCTAAAAATCAAACTAAAGCCTAAAAACGAATTTTAAACGGATGAAAAGCAAGATAAGGAGGTCGTGGATTACCTGGGGCTGACGATTTTCGATTCCAACGGTTGAATTTTCCAGAATATTCACGGGAACTTTTTATCCAAAAGCTTTTTACTTTTCACTCTGCAACTAAACGGTAAAAATGAAATAGAAAAAGTCCTTTTTATAAGTTTTTTCGAATGAATGAATTGTAAATTTATTTATTTTTCACTTTAAAAGGGATATTTTTGAAAGCATTTTTATTTATCTTAAACAGGTATGTGTAATGTTTTGATTTTTTGTGCAGAAACAGGATTTTTCAGGTGAAATAATCATTTTTCAACAAAGAGCATACTTTTATCACTTTTTCGGACTCTTTCAAAAATTTTACGAAAAAGCGAAACCTTGGAGTCCTCTTTAAGCCCTTTTCAGACTCTCTAAATATGAAAAGATTGCTGAGTACTTGATTATTCGAACTCGTTAAAGTAAATGAACAGTTGTCCCTTCAGTATAAGTTTACCCCTTTTACGGACTGAAATGGACTATTTACGAAAAAGGTATACGTTGACTAAATACGGTCAATAGAGTTCTCTCCCGCATTATTTTATCCTTTTTCGGGCTCGAGAGACTAAATTTACGAAAAAGAACACCCATGGAGTTTACTTAAGTTTTTCTTCTGACTCCCTAAAACTGAAAAACACCGAGTTTCTCCTATACTGGACTCGTTAAAACTTAACAGTAAAGGACCTGTTTAATTTTCAACAGGAACGAACCACTCCTTCTTAGGGTTCGAATTTTAAACTAAGTTGGACTCACCCGAGGGGTGAGCTTATAACCAAGCAAATGTTATCCTCCTCAAGCTTGTCAAAAATAAAGAGGTACTTGCCAGAAATGGTGGGGGAAAAGAGAGAAAAATGAGCATGTTTGTTGTATTTTAAAATTGTCCTAAAACTCAGTCGACCACTCTTGGACACGACACTTATATTCACCTGGGTTGGGAAATTCTTTGCTTAACAGTTAATCAAACCACATTGAAAATTTTCAGCCGGTTTCTGGGTATTAGCTTTGAGTCAATTGTCACCAAGCCATCTGCAGTGTCGTTATGTGTCCAAGAGAACAATTCAAATAAAACCATTCATCTGCAAAATATCTGTCATCCATCATTGACCATCCCTGAGTCAGTCCTTGCCAACATATTTTCAAAACTTGATCTATGATTTCGTGTTGTGGGCTTGCCTACGACAGATCGCTTTCTATCGACATCAGCACATTATCTAGGAAGTTGATCCAGAAATCGTCAGTAACTTGAAATCTGCATGCCTCAATGGCAGGTTTCTCGCTTTCGACGACAGGTTACATCAATGACCTTCGATCGAATGACTCCGTGACATGTTCGACTTCAGCTCATTCATTCACATTTCATGGATTGTACTGAGTACTTTGAGAGCCATTGACATTACCGGTGGTTTCTCTCACACTTGTTAACAGTTCACATCATTGACTGGTAATCAAGTGGTTTCTACCATGTTCGACTTCGACACATTCATTCACATGGATAGAATCGTACTGGTTCGAGATGCGGAAATCAAGACCCCGGATCTAGTTTCCACCATCCAGGCTGCGAGGAATTTTGTTGTCATCTATACAGTAGACTATTTATAAACAGATGGCTGCGTCCATACTGTGTCTACATATATCTGTACTATGATGTATTCAAAATCATTCCTATATCAGAACGATTTCAGTTAGTTTATAGTTAGTTTTTATCTGAGTATGGGAATACCTACCTCAGTGATGACATATACATGTATATATTTTGCATTGAATGTTTTTACAGGTACCGACTGGGGTGTCCACAGGATGATCTTTGAAATGATAAAGTACTGCACTCTTCATATATGACAGACTATAGCTTCATCTATTACAGACTTTGTACTTTAGGGGGCAATTTGTTACACTGAAAACTGTCACCTTGACATTCTGCTGACCGTATGAGCTCATTATTACTCATACTTCCTCCTTTTGCAAGTCTAATATACCAGCTCCTCATATCAAGCTTCAAAATCAGAATAAAATCCCTAAAATCCCCTAAGAATTGGTATCGCACTTTCTCTATGCATTCCCTGCGGTCCCGCACCTAAATCTCAGCCTGCATGCGGAACCATACCGCACGTTCTTTGTGTAATAGGTGCGGACCTCTGTAAAACATAAAAAGGCGAAAAATGAAGATAAAAAGTGAATTCCAGGTGAATTCTAGAAGATTCTAGACGGGAATTTTCGGAATGGATACGCTTTGAAGCTGGTTCATGCATCCCTCTCTTAATGGAGCTAACCCCTTGATGTAAGGAGTTTATCCCTTTGAAGGAGGATTCTATCCCTTCATATTTGGAACTAGAAACCTCCTCTCTTTCACTATAAAAAGAGGCCTTGGGTAGCCTCAAAGGGAGTTCAAGCTTATGAGATTTGAAGTTAAATGCTGTTGAGATTTAGACTTGAGTAACTTAAGACTTTCTGTGAGGTTAAATCACTCATCCTTATTTGTCTTAGTTCAAAGAGTGCAATGCTTGTCAGAGTAAAGGAGATTCCTGCTTCGGACCCCGGGAGGACCTGCACAACATCAAGGCACAGGTTGTAAAGGTTTTCTATCTTTAAAGTTAATACAAATATACTCATTTCTCTCATTAAACTGTCAATTTGTGGTTTATTTCATAAATTCCTTGATCATTATGATAAGTATGATTTATGATAATGCTTATACAGGTGCTGCTTAATATTTTTCTTTGTTTGTGATTGTAGATATACGAAGGACGTTCTTTCAGTGCACGGGAAGGACTTCAACAAAATCAAGTAAGCAAGCAAGCGTTGGACATAAGGTAGGCTCTACACCCGTATAGTGTTTTTATAAATCTTATATGCTTAGAGAGAGATTAGTATAATTGGTTGTTTGTTGCTAGTTACCTTTTGTACTAGAGAGATCGGTCTTGTCCGCAAGACGGATTAATCTACACAACAAACACTGACATGATCAAATTTTTATTTGAGTAATCAAAGGCTGATAAAAGTATATTTTGTACACTTGGTGTTTTCTTCAAATATTGAGAGTAAATCTCATTTTTTATCTCTTCATTCTTTGTTTTAATCTATTTATACTTTTCCTTGATATCAAGATCCTTTTCCTCTGTTGTCTGTGAAGATGATGCTTCCAAATTTTGTTGTTTTTCTATCATATGTGCATTTGAATTATCAGTCTACCCATTGGATTTATTTTAGGCTTTTTATTATATCTTAACTTGAACCTAGTCTTAGTGGTGGTCTTTCCAATGTAATTTCCTTCTTCACTGACCCTTTTGGTAGCTTTTTCTCCTTGATTAGCAGTTTGTAAGGTGTGACTAGTATCACCCTGCTTAACTGCATCTACCAAAGTGTTTTCTACCCATTCAGTCTGATTGACATACTTCTCAATCTCTGGTTTTTTCTCATGAATGTAGGGTGTTAGTTTGCACTTAACCCTCATTTTTCTTAGTATTTCTTGTGGGTCATAGTTCCAGGAGAAAATCTCTTCAAATTTGTACTCTAGTAACTGTTTGGTTGCTTCTGTCTCTGCATCTCTGTGATTACAAATGAAGGGTCCCACTTGATTCTTTAGCTTGAATTGTGTTTTCTTTTTAGCTGCTAGGAAATTAATCGAATCGGAATTTAAGATTTGCCTGACATATTCCAAGGCAAAAACTCTCATTGGTACAAATTTATGTAGTTTGTAGGGTATAATATTAGAGCCAAAAACTCTGATTTCTGTGTGTTTTTCATACAAATACCAATCTCCAGTCCTAGTCTGCTCAGATAGCTGTAGAATTTTATTCATTTCATGATTGATCCTTGGCTGTTCAGTGTTGGTCAACATATTGATCAATGGATGGACAAAATTATCTGTAAACTCTGCAAAAGTGAATTCTGAGAACTTTTTTCTGATTAATGAAGTCCAAAAGATGACTGAAAGTGGATTTTATTCTATATCAAGCTTCTGGAGAGTTATAGGGAACTTATCTGCTGGAAAATACAAAAACATATGGAAGAGAAAAGATGTGTATCTGAACACTCCTTTAGTTGGCAACTTGATCAGTTGATCATGGATATTGTCAGCAATGTACTCAACATAATTGAAAATTATAGAGGGAGGTTGTCCTGGTGCAAAAGCAGATAGGAACCCTAAGATGGACTCATCATTATGCTCATTTGTAAAGTAGCTTAGGATAAATGATAGCATGGAAATGACATGTCTTGAACATTCTAGAAATTTTGAAGTAGAATATGGAGGATTGATTTGTGGAATTTCCACATGTAAGGGCATGAATACTTGGAAGATCTGAAATCTTTTGGGGAAATCAAGGCTAATATATAACTTTTTAAGTGCCTCTATTGACAAAGGAACTGCTTTAGGATCTGGTTTGAGTTGTAACATCTAGTTTATAGAAGAAACAGTAATTGTAAATAGTACCTCTTTGTTTGCATTCATCATTGCCCTATTTTCAGGTGAATAATAACTCTAACATAACCTAATAACCTCTGGGCATTGATAACTGACTGGAACAACATATTTGGGGAGATTTGATTCCCAAATTCAGACTTCTTCAACCTGATCTAAGGACTTTTCATAGCTCCAGTAGTGGAGGTCTAACAAATTAAATTCAACAACAGGATCTGCTATTTTATAGTCAACATGTTCTAAAGGGATGTGCTCAATGTCTACAACATGAGGTTGTAGAAGATTCACAATGATAGCAATCTTCGAGGGCATATCTAGAGTGGATTTTGGCATTTTTAGGCTTTTAGGACTACTGAAACTCTGTTTTTTAGGTTTTCTGGTTCTTTTGTAAGATTAAATGGTTTACAGAAGTATTCTTGACTTTGACAGATGTTCTTAGATGAAAAATGGGTACAATTTGTTGCTTCTTTGGATTTATCTTTCAATTTAAATCTTGAAAATGTATTTCAGACTCTCACTGGTTATGAAAATAAGAAACATGGGTTTCTTAGGCTTTTCACAGTGGATATTAGACTAAAAATTGTTTGAAATCGGGCGCAGAGGATTGGGTTACCTGCAAGGGATTTCTGAGTTTGTTTAGAGTTTTATATAGTCTGCAAAAATTAATAAACTCAAGTTTCCTTTTTAAAACTTAATGCAATATAAAACAGGGTTTTATGGAAATTTTGACAGGGTTTTGGCTCTTTTTGGGCAATCTAAAGGCTTCCTTGTATTGAATAAGATTTTATAGGCTTCAATTTCTTTAATAAATTCTTTTTCAAAATGATACAGGGTCGTTTTTCTCAAAAAATACCTGTTTATGCAGGTATGGGTCTTTGAAATAGGCTCTGATGTGTTTGGACAGGTGTTTTGGTATCTTTTCAGGTCTCTAGAAGCTTTATTGGACTTTCAACAATCTCCAACAGCAAATGCAAGCTTTTTCATTGATTCTAGGCATATAAACAGTGTAAAGGCTTCGTTCTCTGAGTCGGGAGGACAAATACAGTGATATAGCGCAAAAGAAAGAGATTAATGGTGAAATTTTGGAGTTTATTAGGCAATTTAGGTTTATACTGGCTTGCAATTAATGGCGGTCACGTCGGGTGATGAGCAGTTTTCGGGCTTCAAAGGCTAGAAACCGTAAGTGGTTATCACGTTTCTTTTGGGTGGTAAGCGGTTTTAAATGGATCGGATGCGATCCAATAGAAATGGGCCATGTGGAGGAGATAGGAAAGGCTAAAATTGCCTATTTCGCATGGAAAGGAAAAAGTTTTCATCGCGCAACTTAAATTGCGATATGGGCAGATGATCGTTAGATCTGGGATGGATAATGCGAACGAGTGAGATTATTCTTGAAGTTGCTCAGCGTTTCAGAGTGGGGTCCTGGGGTTAATATATGCGGCGGGATAAGTTTAAACCTTTATAAACATAATTTTATAAAGTTAAAACTTTATGTTATATGATTGGTGGGGGGGATAATGTTGAATGTTTTCAATTAAAACATTAACATATGTTTCATCAATATTGGTGTGGATATGATATTATATGGCAAAAAAAACCTTTTAACATGCATTTTAATACCATAGGGGCGGGATATTTTTATATTTGATATGTTTAAACCTATGGAGAGAAAGGGTGGGTTTTATTTTCGTCACATGGGATATATAACCATAGGTTAAAACTTTAAATAATGGGTTTTTGGGGGTTATTTTATATAGAAATGATTTAATAAATACGGGGGGGATGTAATATAGGGATTTAATATCTTAGGTTAGTATTTAATATGAAATAAAGGTGTAATATATGAAATGAATAGAAATACATAGTTTTTAAAACTAAGTATAGAAAATAGGCAATAAAGAGTAGTTTGTCCCATTTTGATTTTTTACACACTGACTTAGGATAAAATGCATTTTATAGTTTTTTGAGTGTTTTTTAATGAAAATGAAATTAATCAAGTAGGGTTTTTAATTTTACTAAGAAAAAATGTGTTTTAGTTAGAAAAAGGGATTATAATTTGGAAAAGGGTAGATATGCTGATGAAATGGGTTTTATGTAGGGAATTCAATATTTTTAACCAATCAGTTATCAAGCCTTGGGTCTGGTCCCAAGAGAAGTCATAGAAATGCTCTGAGCTTCTTTAACTAAAGGTTTGGAATACTGGATCATTGTGGGGGAGAGGAAATTAGTAATTTTTGCCCGATGATGCTTTATTACATGTCTTGCACAACTTCTTTCTACCTACCCATCATTATTTCTAACATTTTTTACATCCTTTTCATGGGTGCATTTAAGCTTGAAATCCTAAATAAATTTTTCTTTCAAAGCATAAATCTATCTAATTCTAACCTTATTTCATCCGAGGGCTTAGATTAAATTGTTGAGCTCCTTATTTATTCTCTAACTATTTACTGATGTGTCAAGTTTAAACTGTTTGACATATCTTTATTCTCTATCTAAAACATGAAATTCAAAGCATGAAAAGTTAAGATTAAATTGTTTAATTGAGCATGGATTATGGCATTTATTGACAATCTGCACATAATCATTATTCTTGCAGTAAAAGTAAATATTAGTGGCATTTTGACTTGCTCACTTTCATGTCTTTATTTTATCTCTTTTTTCTCTTGGGGTCTATTCTTTTTCTAAGTCCTTTGATATTTATTTTAGGACTTTTTTACCCTATTTTTGTATTTTTATTATTTTTTCAAATATGGGAAAACAACTTGCAGAAATAAAGGTATGTACATATTTACAAGACTATCAAAGTTAATTAAAAAATTATGAACCCTATTATTATAGGACCCTAACAGTGGCTCCACATGGGGATGGAATCTCTTGGTGAAATTTCAAGAACTTTAAGACTAGTAGCCTTTGAATTTTGACTGTGATGACACTGTAAGTATCTTCTGATCTCTACAATTATTCATACTTATGATATTTTACCTCTCAAATCTTAGGGCCTTCTCTTCGGGCTTCAACTTTGTTTGGAAAACATCCAATCCAATCTAAAATCTTCAATGTATATGTACAATGATCAAAGTAAATGAAAATAACTATTTTTTATCTCATAGGAGTAGTAGTGCTTCAGCTTATGCCATTTACTGGTCCATCTAGCATATTTGATCCATCCATTTATTTCAAATAGAAAGCATTGTTACCTCTGTAACCATAAATCACATAAGGTCAATTCCATATAAAATCAAATTTTCCATGTTTGCCTTTGTCTTCTCTTCTTGAATCCCATTTTAACACTTTATCTCCAATGTAGAAATCATCCTCTTTAGTCTTTTTGTCAAAAAAAATATTTATCTTATCCTGGATAACTTGAGACTTAATGTAAACCTCTTCCCTTGTTTGTTGCAAGTGAATGGTTTGATTTATCCTTCTTTGAATGTCATTTGGTTCAACTTGTAACTCTTGGATAATCTTAATTACTGGTACTCCTAAGGAAGATGGAAAAACAACATCCATTCCATAGACAAGCTAATAAGGAGATGTACCAATGGATTTTTTGGTTGTAAGTCTATCTGCCCATAAGGCATTGACTAACTTCTTGTTCCAAGTCCTTTTTTATCTTCAAGTAATTTTTTTTTGATATTTACAAGGCTCTTATTTGAAGATTCAGCTAGACCATTACCTTGTGGGTAATATGAAGTAGAATGGCCTAGAGTAATGTGATATTTATGGCAAAAGTCAATCATTTTTTTAGATTTGAATGCAGCTACATTTTCAGTAATAATATTTTGGGGATATCCAAATCTTGAAAGTATGTTACTTTTTAAAAAGGAGATAATGACAGTATCTGTGGCTTGCCTAGAGGGTATAGCTTTAATCCACTTGGTAAAATAGTCAGTGGCTATCAGAATCCACTTGTGTTGGGTTTATGATGGGGGGTGAATTTCTCCAATGAAGTCAAGACCCCAATGTTGAAATGGAATTTTTGTTGATATGGGTTTTAAAGGCAGTGGTAACAGCTTTTTCTTACCCTAAAATATTTAAAACTTGTGACACAAGGTCACATAACACTACTACCAATGAAATAGGTAACCTGACCTAAAAAAACTCTTTAGTCTTTTTGTCAAAAAAAATATTTATCTTATCCTGGATAACTTGAGACTCAATGTAAACGTCTTCCCTTGTTTATTGCAAGTGAATGGTTTGATTTATCCTTCTTTGAATGTCATTTGGTTCAACTTGTAACTCTTGGATAATCTTAATTACTGGTACTCCTAAGGAAGATGTAAAAACAAAATCCATTCCATAGACAAGCTGATAAGGAGATGTACCAATGGATTTTTTGGTTGTAAGTCTATCTGCCCATAAGGCATTGACTAAATTCTTGTTCCAAGTCTTTTTTTATCTTCAAGTAAATTTTTGTTGATATTTACAAGGCTCTTATTTGAAGATTCAGCTAGACCATTACCTTGTGGGTAATATGCAGTAGAATGGCCTAGAGTAATGTGATATTTATGGCAAAAGTTAATCATTTTTTTAGATTTGAATGCAGCTACATTGTCAGTAATAATATTTTGGGGATATCCAAATCTTGAAAGTATGTTACTTTTTAAAAAGGAGAAAATGACAGTATCTTTGGCTTGCCTAGAGGGTATAGCTTCAATCCACTTGGTAAAATAGTCAGTGGCTATCAGAATCCACTTGTGTTGGGCTGATGATGGGGGCTGAATTTCTCCAATGAAGTCAAGACCCCAATGTTGAAATGGAATTTCTGTTGATATGGGTTTTAAAGGCAGTGGTAACAGCTTTTTCTTACCCTAAAATATTTAAAACTTGTGACACGAGGTCACAATGTACCTTTTAACATCTGCAAACAAAGTAGGCCAGTAAAAACAAGCTCACAATATTTTGTCTGTAGTAGTCTTCTAGTAGAGATGTCCTCCATAGTCACCTGCATGAAATTCTTGTAATACTTTGTCAACTTCTTCTTTTAACAAACAATTTAACAAAATCCCACTATGATCCTTCTAGAAAATTACATTGTCTAATATACAAAATCTTACTACCTTAAGCTTCAAGAATCTAGATTTTGTTCTTGACAATCCAGGAGGAGCTTGTAAGTTTGGTAATACAAATATAATATTTGCATACCATGGTGAGTCTGAAAAGGCTTCACTGATCTCTGGAGTCGCCATCTCTTCCCGATCATCTACTTGGGCAATAAAATTTATGTCTAGGGCATGATAATTTGATTCAACCATAAGTTTGGCTAAAGCTTGACCTTTTATCAATTTTGTGGTTTTTATCTCTATGTCATATTCTAAAATTGTGGCAATCCACTTACCTCTTCTACCATCAGGACCATCCTGAGTTAGAATTTCTTTTACTACTGCATTTGGGACATAGGCAATGATGTGAGAATAGAGAATGTACACTATGAAATATTTAATGGCCTTTACCAAAGCTAGGGCTCGATTTTCCATGATATTGTATTTCAAAGTTGCATCTCTAAATGTTTTGCTAAAGAAAGCTATGGGATGTTCATAACCCTGGTCATTTTTCTGCAGTAAAACTGCAGCGATGGTGTGTTCTGAAGAAAATGAAAAAATGATGAAATCCTTTTTAAAGTCAGGACTTATAAGGATTGGATTTTTGGCTAAGGCCTGTTTGATGGATTCAAATGATTATTTGGCCTCAATAGTCCATTTAAGAACTAAATATTTTTTAAGCATGTTGTTTAATTCTATAATTATCTTAGCTAAATTGGAAATGAATCTTTTTAAAAAGTTAATTTTTCTTAGAAAAGCTTGTAACTCTTTTATGTTTCTGGGAGGACTGATGTTAAGAATTGCTTCTATTCTTGTAGGATCTATTTTAATTCCTTCCTTAGAAATTATGTGTCCTAGTAACTTGCCTTATTCTAATCCAAATAAGGTTTTCTTAGGGTTTAAAGAGATGCCAAACTTTCTGCATTTTATAAATACTTTTCTAAGATGATCCAGGTGTTCATAATTAGTCTTAGAAAATACAGTTATGTCATCTAAGTAAATAACTAAAAACTCATGAATTTCCTTTGCAAAGGCTATATCCATGGCTCTTTGAAAGGTAGCCCCTGCATTCATTATACCAAAAGGCATTTTTACATACATAAAAGTGCCCCAAGGAGTAGTAAAAGATATTTTGGCTTGATCCTTTGGTTGGACCAAAATCTGGTTGTATCCTAAAAATCCATCTAAAAGTGAAATCCTAAAAGAACCAACTACCCTTTGTAATAGGTGATCCATTTTTGGTAAAGGATAATTATCTTTTAAGGATACTTTGTTTAGATTCCTAAAGTCAACACATAATCTAATCTCTCATGTCTTTTTCCTGGTTGGAACTACGTTAGAAACCCAATCAGAATATCTAATTGGTGCAATTATCTAGGCATCGTACATTCTTTTTACTTCTTTTTCTATTAAGGGCATCAAAACAGGATTAATTCTCCTTAAATTTTGTTTAAAGGGCTTTTGATCTTCTTTTATAGGGATTTTATGTTGAATTATGTTGGTGTCATAGGATTTTAGGTCCTCATAACTCCAAGCAAAAACATCTTGGAATTCCTTAAAAAGAGAAATATATTTTTCCTTTTCTTGTTGAGGTAAGACTTCGGAAAGTTTGATCATATTGGGTTTTAACTCTGTGCTTATGTTGCATTCCTTAATGTCAGATTTAAGTGGCTCCATTTTAGGTTTTTTAGCAACATCATTTGAGTCAAATAAATCTTCTAAAGGAGTTAAACCTTTTGGTAATAAATTATCTTTTAGATTTAATATTTCAGATTCATCATCAATTATCTCATCAATTTATACTCTCTCTAAGTTATCTATATCTGATTGTCTAAAATTAGTTGGTCTAGCAAACTTTAATTCATTTACATCTATATTATTCAAATCTATTTCACTATCTAAATCCTAATCTATGGTACAATAAATGTCTATTTTATAGTTCTAAAATTCACCTTCATTATCCATAAAATGGTAAATTTGTTGGTCTTGTGAAAAAATTTGCCAATATTTGAGGTTATCTAGAATTATTGGTCTGTGTTTTACCTCTGCAGTATATTTATGATTAGGCTGAAAACGTAAATTACAAGTACTAGCAAAAGTTTCTAAAGTGTGTGCCTGTAAATTTTTCTTTCTAGGTATTGCAGAGAAATTACATTCTAACAAATCATCAATCAAATCTAGTACATTCTCTCTATAGTGACCTAGTCTAGGATTGGAAACAGAATACTCACCTTTAATTTGTTTTACAATCAACTCTGAGTCTCCCATTATTGCTATTCTTTTGCCTCCTAAGTTTTTGATTATCTAGAGTCCTAAAATGAGGGCTTCATACTTAGCCATATTGTTGGTGCATTTGAAATTCAGTATGAAAGCATGGCCTTCTGGATGATTTTTCTCAATGTTAGTTATCCAAACTCTTGCTCCTACTCCTAACTTGTTTACTAAGCCATCAAAATCTAAATTCCATAAAGATTGATGAAAGATATTATCATTATTTTGTGTTTTCTTTTTGTCTTTTAGTTCAGTTTTGATTTCATTATCAGTTTCAAAGTTACATAAGATGAAAGAGTCTAGATCAGTAGGTGTAGCATAAATTGGGTAGTTTATTGATCTTACTGCACTACTTACCATATATTTCATCAAAGTTTCCCTATAAAGCTTCTTTGGTTGACTAAAGACTAATATAGTATCATAAGACATGTCCAATTATAGAGATCCATGTAATTTTGCTCCCCAAGAGCGAGATAATAACATTCCATATTTGGGTGGGATATCAACTACTACAATGTCCATTAGTATACTCTTACCAGGATATTGAACTAATGTTACACACAAATCTTTAATTAAACCTAGGCATTTTACTTTGCTTGAATCAAATGAAAATAAATCTTTGTAAGGCCTTGTAATGTCTAAATCCAGAGTTTCCATTATTGCTTTGGGCATTAGATTATGTGAAGCTCCTGAATCTAACATTGCATTGTGTAAAATTTGGTCATGTACAGTTAAATTGATGTAAAATGGAGGAACTGCTCCATCTTGATGCTTTCCATTCACATCAGGGCCAAAAATCAACTCTGGTTAATCATCATTCAAGTTTATAGAGTCTTCTCCATCATTCATGTTTAATGTTTCAGTGATTGTTGTTTTATAAAAATCATATTTTACAAATTCTGTTAAAGGAATTGGTATTTTTAACTTTGCAATTTCAGTTTGTGTATTGAATGAAGGTTGTGATTTACTTATTTTAATTAACTCTTCTTTAGTAACTGTAGTTTGAGTGGGTTTATCTTGTTTTTCTACAGTTATGTTTTCAGTTTCTATTTGAGTTTCTTGTGTCTTACTGATTCTAGTTTTATTTTCAGGAGTGGTTTGAGAAGCAATGGATGTTTTTTCATATTTTGAGTTGTCGGAAGGTGTTTTTTCAGTGGCAGCTTTTGGATCTGTTGATTTTGGATCAGCAGTGGGTGTTTTAGGATCTATGTTTGTTGTTTTAACAAAATTAGGTGCTTTTGCAGTAGAAGATTTTTGTGAATTTTTTGTAGCTTGAGAAACTTCATCTGTTATGTCAACAATCTTTGGACTTGGTGAAATTTTGGGTCTGGAAATTTTGTGGGAAGAATTAGAGTTTTGCCTATTTTCCCTAGGGAGAATTTGAAAAACTTTTGTTGCTGGGGCTTCTACCGTTTTCTTATTTTCAATTTGTGAAAATTTATTAGTAGAAGATTCAGTATTTTTGTTACTTCTAAGGTTATATTTCTTGTGTACTTCGTTTATAGAAAAATCATAACCTTGCTTGTAGTCAAATGATTCACCTGAATCTAATTTAAGTTGTTGCATTTCAAATAACTCTTGATCTTCATTAGTGAGAAAGATAGTGTTATCATCATCTATTCCCATTAGATTTATGGTATCCTCATCATCTACATTGTTTTGAGAACTTTCAGCATATTTCTCCTGAAATGGGGGTCTTATTGTCTAATCTGGAGCTGATTCTTTTGATTTTCCTAAATTTGTATTTTTCCTAAAATTTGGATTTCTAATTTGATGTTGATTATCCCATTGAGGTCTTCTTTCTATGTTGTCTAATCTATCCATCATTCTCTCTAAAGTCTTAGCTAACTAATCTATTTTTGTGTATGAACTAAAGGCTTCTTATTTCATGGTTACTCTCCTCTCATTCCTTAATCTAGCTTTTCTAGCTAAAATGTTTACTTCTACACCTACAACATCTGTTTGCATTCTTTCTAAAGTTTCTGCATTTCTTTCTCTTAACTGATATGCCATGTCTATGTCAAATCCATCTGGGAATTTAAGTAAGACAGAGTCAGGAGTGGGTTTGATATTTGCAGGAATTGAATTGTAAACACTATTATATCTAGTGCAGTAGTCTTGTACGATTCATTGGGAGCTCTTTTCATTGCATCAAATTCAGACAATATTTGGAGTGGATTTTTCTTCTTTTCCCATTTATTTAAAAATAATCTATGAAAAATTGCTAAGTCAGCTATACTACCAACATTAATACCTTTAAACCATTTTTTGACTTCCCCTATTAATGTTTGTGCAAACAATCTCATTTGTACATCAGAATCATCTATTTCATGGAGTTCAAAGTAATCTTTCATTTTATTTGTGTGTTATTGTGTAATGTATTGTGTAGTAGCATCAAATTGTGGTATCTTACTTTGGTAATCCTTAGGCATGTCATGTAGTTGTGCTGGAAGAACAAGGGGAGCATACCTAGCAACCATAGCTTGAATTCAAGCTTGGCTAGGAGGTATATTGGAAGTACTTGGGGCTGAACTAGTAGTACTAGCTGATGTAGTAACAGAAGTAACTGATGAAACTGGAATATAGGATGGTGAACTAGAAAAAACAGTAGAAGAACTAAAGGATGAAGTAGAGGTGCTAGGAAATGAAACTGGGATATATAAGGAACTAGTAGGAAATGAGAATTATGTGTTTGAAATAATAGAAGGTAAACTAGTGGATGAAGTTGATGATGGAAATAATATTCTAGGTTGTAAGGGTTGTTAAGACATAAATGGATCTGTAGATTGGATGGTAGCTGAAACTATAGATGATGTAATGGTATATAAGTGAGAAATAGAAGGTTTAGATGTGTAAGCTAAAAATTGGGCTAATTCAATAGCTTCATCAATTTCTTTAAGAATAGTAGAATTTATCTCTTCAAGCTTATCCTGATTTTTAACTTTCTTTAATTCAGAATCTACTGTAATATTTTCCTATTTTTCCTCAAGAAATGAAATGAAAACAGGGTTTATAACAGCAGTTTTTAAATCAGATTTGAATTTACTTCTGAAAAAAGAATTTTCAAATTTCAGATCAAACTGTATATCTTGTAAACTTACTAACTCTTGTGGTAACGAAATAGCTCTAATTTATGAAACTTTAGCATCTAACTCTTCTATCTATTTTTTCTTTTTCCCAATTCTGTCTGGATTGTCTACTATAATAGCAGGTTTAGGATCTAGGTTAGACCTGGTATAGTAAATTTTTCTAGAAGCAAGAATTACATTTTTTTATAAAATGATACTCACAACTAATAAAACAGTATTAAAGGCAAAAAGATAATGAAAAAGATTTCCTTAAGACCTATTTTAAAATTGAGGATTGGTTCGATCCCTAGTGGAGTCACCAGTATGTTATCACTCTAGTAATTCCCAATTTGTGAGATTTTGATTTAAAGTTTAAGAACACTAGAGGTAACCACAAACCTACTTTTAAACTCTAGGATCTAGCCTTCCTAGGGTTCAAAGAGGGCTCTCTCTATAAGATTTAACTTTGTTTTGATTATAATATATTAGGCTAGTTATGATTGTGCAATTTGGTTTTGATTTGGTTTGGTTTGGTGGGAAAAATCACTTAATGAGATGGATAGTGGGAAATCTGATTGTCCATTGGGCTAAGGAGTCAAAATTCAAGCATACAGAACTAGGATCAAGGTCAAAAAGTCAAATTTTTTCAAGGCAAGATAGATAAGCCTTTGAAGATCTTGGAAGGCTATTTTGGTGAATTGGTATGATCAGGATAAAGAGAAATGAAGGGTTCTTTGATTCGGAAAAAGGAAGTAGTAGGCAGAGGTCAAATGAAAGAGGGAGCATATAAGGGTTCCCTACTCTGGAAATCAGCAAAAAACATAGAAATGATAAACAGTAAAGATAGGGTGTTTTTAACAAATAATGAAATAATACTCCTGTTTATTCATTCAAATTTAGAACACATAATGGATGCATGAAAAAAATAAGATAAAAAATGACAATTAGAAAGTAATTCACTTCAATGACTCGTCACATCAATCTTGAAATATGATGCTAGTTGATCTGATCCAACCTGCTACTCGAAATTTGCAACACAAAAGCCTTCAAGTCTAACAAAAATGACTATAGAAATCTTCAGCAATTTATTCCACACTAATACTTCTAAGGATGAAGTATTTATACAATATTGTTTACAAAATATCCTAGAATACTTCTAGGAATTATCTAAGGAAAATAGAAATATCTTTACAAAAAAATAGAGGCATTTGCTTAACAAATCAACAAGTTTTCCTATTTATCCAAATAAAATAGAAACTAATTGTGGATTAGGTGCAGCTAGCTGCCTTGGTGTCCTCTTTGCTAGCTCAGATATTTCAAATCTGTTTTGAAATCTGATCTTATTTATCTTATACTCTTTTACTCTGATTCCCTTTAATCTTTGATACTATTTTCCTCTGCTGTCTGTGAAGATGATGCTTCCAAATTCTGTTGTTTTTCTATCATCTGTGCATTTTAATTAGCAGTCTGCCCTTCATTCAAATTCTCTGTAATTGGCTCATTTGTATTGCCTGTAGCAGCATCTTTATTTGTTACTGGGACATCTATGTATTCAACCTCAATAGTCACTTTCTCTTTACCCACTGGATTTATTTTAGGCTTTTTATTATATCTTAACTTGAACCTAGTCTCAGTGGTGGTCTCTACAATGTAAGTTCCTTCTTCTCTTACCCTTTTGGTAGCTTTTTCTCCTTGATTAGAATTTTGTAAGGTGTGACTAGTATCACCCTGCTTAACTGCATCTACCAAAGTGTTTTCTACCCACTCAGTCTGATTGACATACTTCTCAATCTCTGGTTTTTTTCTCATGAATGTAGAGTGTTAGTTTGCACTTAACCCTCATTTTGCTCAGTATTCCTTGTGGCTCATAGTTCCAGGAGAAACTCTCTTCAAATCTGTACTCTAGTAAATTTTTGGCTGCTTCTGTCTCTGCATCTCTATGATTACAAATGAAGGGTCCCACTTGATTCTTTAGCTTGAATTGTGTTTTCTTTTTAGATGCTAGGAAATTGATGGAATCGGAATTTAAGATTTGCCTAATATATTCGAAGGCAAAAAATTTCATTGGTACAAATTTAGGTAGTTTGTAGGGTAGAATATTAGATCCAAAAACTCTGATTTCTGTGTGTTTTTCATACAAATACCAATCTCCAGCCCTAGTCTGCTCAGATAGCTATAGAATTTTCTTCATTTCATCATTGATCCTTGGTTGTTCAGTGTTGGTCAACATATTGATCAATGGATGGAAAAAATTATCTGTAAACTCTGCAAAAGTGAATCTTGAGGACTCTTTTCTGATTAATGAAGTCCAAAATATGACTGAAAGTGGATTTTATTCTATATCAAGCTTCTCGAGAGTTATAGGGAACTTATATGCTTGAAAATACAAAAACATATGGAAGAGAAAAGATGTGTAACTGAACACTCCTTCAATTGACAGCTTGATCAGCTGATCATGGATATTGTTAGCAATTTACTCATCATAATTGAAAATTACAAAGGGAGGTTTTCCTGGTGCAAAAGAAGATAGGAACCCTAAGATGGACTCATCATTATGTTATATAGAAATTATCCTAGGATAAATGATATCATGGAAATGACATGTCTTGAACATTTTGGAAATTTTGAAGTAGAATATGGAGGATTGATTTGTGGAATTTCCACATGTAAGGGCATGAATACTTGGAAGATCTGAAATATTTTGGGAAAATCAAGGCTAATATATAACTTTGTAAGTGCCTCTATTGACAAAGGAACTGCTTTAGGATTTGGTTTGAGTTGTAACATCTGGTTTATGGAAGCATCAATAATTGTAAACATTACCTCTTGTTTGCATTCATCATTGCCCAATTTTCAGGTGAATAATAACTCTGACAAAACCTAATAACCTCTGGGCATTGATAAGTGACTGGAACAACATATTTGGGGAGATTTCATTCCCAAATTTGGACTTCTTCAACCTGATCTAAGGACTTTTCATAGCTCCAATAGTGGAGGTCTAACAAATTAAATTCAACAACAAGATATGTTATTTTATAGTCAACATCTTCTAAAGGGATGTGCTTAATGTCTACAACAGGAGGTTGTAGAGGATTCACAATGATACCAGTCTTGGAGGGAATATTTGGAGTGGATTTTGGCATTTTTAGGCTTTTAGGACCACTGAAACTCAGTTTTTTAGGTTTTTTGGTTCTTCTTTAAGATTAAATGGTTTACAGAAGTATTCTTGACTTTGATAGAGATTCTTAGATGAAAAATGGGTACAATTTGTTGCTTCTTTGGATTTATCTTTCAATTTAAATCTTGAAAATGTATTTCAGACTCTTACTGGTTATGAAAATAAGAAACATGGGTTTCTTAGGCCTTTTTTAGTGGATATTGGACTAAACATTGTTTGAAATCAGGCGCAGAGGAATGGGTTACCTGCAAAGGACTTTTGGGTTTGTTTAGAGTTTTATATACTCTGCAAAAACTAATAAACTCAAGTTTCCTTTTTAAAACTGAACGCAATATAAAACAGGTTTTTATGGAAATTTTGACAGGGTTTTGGCTCTTTTTTGGAAATCTAAAGGCTTCCTTGTATTGAATAAGCTTTTAAAGGTTTCAATTTCTTTAATAAATTCTTTTTCAGAATGATACAGGGTCATTTTTCTCGAAAAATACCTTTTTATGCAGGTATGGGTCTTTGAAATAGGCTCTGAGGCATTTGTACAGGTCTTTTGGTATCTTTTCAGGTCTCTAGAAGCTTTATTGGACTTTCAGCAATCTCCAACAGCAAATGCAGGCTTTTTCACTGATTCTGGGCATATAAACAGTGTATAGGCTTCATTCTCTAAGTCGGGAGGACAAATACAGTGATATAGCGCAGAAGAAAGAGATTAATGGTGCAATTTTGGAGTTTATGAGGCAATTTAGGTTTATACTGGCCTGCAATTAATGGCGGTCACGTCGGGCGATGAGTGGTTTTCGAGCTTCAAAGGCTAGAAACCATAAGTGGTTATCGCATTGGTTTTGAGTGGTAAGCAGTTTTAAATGGATCGGATGAGATCCAATAGAAATGGGCCACGTGGAGGAGAGAAGAAAGGCTAAAACAACCTATTTCGCATGGAAAGGAAAAAGTTGTCATCGCGCAACTTAAATTGTGATATGGGAAGATGATCGTTAGATCTGGGATGAATAATGCGAACAAGTGAGATTATTCTTGAAGTTGCTCGGCGTTTCGGAGTGGGGTCTCGGGTCTGATATATGCGGCGGGATAAGTTTAAACATTTATAAACATAATTTTATAAAGTTAAAACTTTATGTTATATGATTGGCGGGGGGGGGGGATAATGTTGTATGTTTTCAATTAAAACATTAACATATGTTTCATCAATATTGGCACAGATATGATATTAGATGGCAAACAAAACCTTTTAACATGTGTTTTAATACCATAGGGGCGAGATATTTTTATATTTGATATGTTTAAACCTATGGGGAGAAAGGGCGGGTTTTATTTTCGTCACATGGGATATATAACCATAGGTTAAAACTTTCAATAATGGGTTTTTGGGGGTTATTTTATATATAAATGATTTCATAAATACGGGAGGGATGTGATATAGGGATTTAATATCTTAGGTTAGTAGTTAATATGAAATAAAGGTGTAATATATGAAATGAATTAAAATACATAGTTTTTAAAACTAAGTAAAGTGTAAAAAATAGGCAATAAAGCGTAGTTTGTCCCATTTTGATTTTTTACACATGGACTTAGGATAAAATGAATTTTATGGTTTTTGAGTGTTTTTGAATGAAAATGAAATTAATCAAGTAGGGTTTTTACTTTTACTAAGAAAAAATGTGTTTTAGTTAGAAAAAGGGATTATAATTTGGAAAAGGGTGGATATGCTGATGAAATGGGTTTTATGTAGGGAATTCAATATTTTTAACCAATCAGTTATCAAGCCTTGGGTCCGGTCCCAAGAGAAATCAAAGAAATGCTCTGAGCCTCTTTAACTAAAGGTTTGGAATACTGGATCATTGTGGGGGAGGGGAAATTAGTAATTTCTTCCCGATGATGCTTTATTACATGTCTTGCACAACTGCTTTCTACCTACCCATCATTATTTCTAACATTTTTTACATCCTTTTCATGGGTGCATTTAAGCTTGCAACCCTAAATTAATTTTTCTTTCAAAGCATAAATCTATCTAATTCTAACCTTATTTCATCCGAGGGCTTAGATTAAATTGTGGAGCTCCGTATTTATTCTCTAACTATTTACTGATATGTCAAGTTTAAATTGTTTGACATATCTTTATTCTCTATCTAAAACATGAAATTCAAAGCATGAAAAGTTAAGATTAAACTATTTAACTGATCATGGATTATGGCATTTATTGACAATCTGCACATAATCATTATTCTTGCAGTAAAAGTAAATACTAGTGCCATTTTGACTTGCTCACTTTCATGTCTTTATTTTATCTCTTTTTTCTCTTGGGGTATATTATTTTTCTAAGTCCTTTGATATTTATTTTAGGACTTTTTTACCCTCTTTTTGTATTTTTGTTATTTTTTCAAATATGGGAAAACAACTTGCAGAAAGCAAGGTATGTACATATTTACAAGACTATCAAAGTTAATTCAAAAATTATGAACCCTATTATTATGGGACCCTAACAAAACCTGTGGATATAAAGGGAACCAAGATGAAGAAGAAAGGACTTACTGCAAAAAAACTTGATTTCTCCAGTGATGACTCTGGTTATGTCTTCAAACCTATAAAGCCTTTTACTAGGTCACAACTCTCCAAAGGGGATCAATCTGATGAGAAGCATAATGAAGTAGAAAAGAGGAAGCATCCCATGGTGGAAGATATCATTGCATTATCCCCCACAGAAGCAGAAATCACTAAGGCAAAGAAATGTAAAGAGAAAATTATAGAGAAATTTCAAGTGGACATTCTTAAGGATCAACTTAAAGAGGCAAGAAATGAAGTCTCAAAGACCAAACTAGAGCTGGAATATTTCGAGCAAGAAAGAAAAGAACTCTCAAATTTTAAAAAAGAGGTCATCAAGCAAATCAGTTTTTATGATGAGGTCACTGAAAGGTCCAAGAAAATGTTGAAAATAACATTACCTTTGCATAAAATGATGAAGCGCACCATGAGGAGGAATGGATGGCTATAGGCATAGAGGATAAAGCTTCTAAATCAAGTTAAAGAGCTAGAAATTCAAATGGGAATGGTGCAGACTAATCTAAAGAAGAAAGGTTTGAAAATGATATTGGTAGATGAACCTGTTGAAGGAGAAGTTGTTGCTTATTGTGGAGGGTAAGATGTATTTTGAACCAATTTTACCTTATCATGCTTCATATCATCATCTCACACAGCCATGGATAGTTTTTGGGAGGTGGGAAGTGAAAATTTCAAAATCTTCAGTTTATCAGGCAAGTTCGTAGCGTACTCCAGGCTTAAAGCCGAGTTTTCACTACGAACTCACTGAAGATTACTTTTTGCAAGAAATTCCAAATTTTTTCATAATGGGAGTAAGTAAAAGAAAGTATTTAAATTTTTTGACTTATTGGACACCCTCAAATGAGCAGAGAAATCAAAAAATTTGTAGAAGAGGTCAAATGAAGAGTGTTACAGACTTTTCGCTATGAACGTGCCCAAAGTCCTCTGTTTTTGCAGCGAGGGATAATTTCAAAGTTTTTCAAGCATTAAATTCATTTTTGAAGCACAATAATCATCTAGATTTTTTAAAGAGTATCAGGGGAGACTTTTTTTAGTGATAACACTCATCATGGAAGGTGATTGGGTTGCCAGCTCATCAATTTTGGACACATCATCAACTATAACAGCACATCCCCAAAATCCGAGGAGCATACCCTAGATTTCAGTATGGCTATTTTTTTATTTAGTTATGGGAATTTCCACCTCATAAAAAGTGGTGTTATTCGATAAGCATCATCATGTATGGATAATTAAAGGTTTTTATTAAAATAAATAGTGTTAGAGTCCTATTAGGTTTTGAACTTTTTAAAACAGAAATATCACTAGTTTCCCTCCTTGTAATATGTTTCCTATTTGGATAAGGTGT